>JAANDG010000388.1:47500-140186 GCA_036852015.1 Pelodera strongyloides | reverse complement strand
GCAAGGTCACTTAAAAAGCATGCATGCGGAAGTTCAATCATGTACTGAGGATCGGGACTGAAACGTTTATTTTGTATTGCCTTAATTCATGAGTTAGATCAATCTTCTCGCTGGGCCGTGGCATCGCCGAGGACCACAGCGGTGCGGGCACCAAGACGGCCAGCATGTTCGGAAAACTGCTGGACAAGAGCAGTCGACTGGTGATGGAAGGAGTGAAGAACCTGGTACCCAAGAAGCATAACTTACCTTTGACCAGGGTTAGTTAATTGTTGGTGCGTGGCAGTGTAATTAAGCCTATCACTGACTAATTGTAATTTATGTTTGCTGGTTTATAGTTCTACATGAAAATGAAAATTTATTGCAAACAATCAAAGAAATACAGGGATAAGCAGACACGGGCGGTCTCTAAAAGAGGTAATTGTGTGGGTTATAGGTGTTATATCGAGACGTAAACTGATAATCCAAGGTGCCGGTCTATTTAGTAGAGTTGCCGAAACATAGCGATAATAGCCCGTATTCTCGGGTCGGCGGGAATGTTCCGTTTGGGAGCTCATTCGTATGCAAAATTTTTCCTTCAGCTAGTCTAGATAGTCGAGAAATTTGCATACAAAGGATTTCCCAAACGGAACGTTTCCGTCGACCCGAGAATACGGGCTAATAGTGATACTTCACGCCCGAACTGCAAACGTATTCACATGGTTTTTAGAAGGTGGAGAAGTTTTACCTAGAGATTAATTTTGTTACCCGTGTCATTTTGAAAGAAAAAAAACATAATGCAATAATGGAATGGGGTAAACTTTTTTGTGTTGACTTCTGTGTTTCAAGTTTACCTAAACATACACACGTTCTAAACGCCTCCGTCAGGAACTTCGGAGACAGGGCAATCTGTAGTTGTGGTCTTGGTGCGTGGTTTTGAGCATCGTTTTATGCGCAGCGTAAATTACAATAATCAATAATCCTTGAGTATGGATGAGGAAAGTATAGAAAGTTTCAAAATAAAAACCTTGACAATTATATAAAAGGAGCGAAAACCCCCCTTTTTCCTGCCCCTAATTATTTTGATGGTGTGAATGAATAAATATCATAACGGTAAATGACTATCTTCCCCTCGGTTGACGCGCACCGATATCTCACACTGAGAGGTTCCAATCAGAGCCGGTGAACAGTTGTTTCCCTGCCCGTGATGAATGTCTCACCAGGGAAAACATGTGTTTTTACTTTTGTCACCCGCCTGATCAAATCTGAAAACATTGATCATAATCGTTGTTAAACATACTGACACGTGAAAATTGGGCTGTAAGCATTACCGTATGAAATGGGCCTCAAGATCAATAATACATTTTTTGGTCGCGCGAGGACGTTCAATAGAAAATGATAATAGGGTTGTAGGTTAGGTTATTGATTATTGCTGTAGGCTTTACTTTGCATTACCTTAAAGGGTCAGGCCCATTTCAAATGAGCCCTACTTTTGATGATTCCATCTAATTCTTTATCTCAAATATAGTAGGTTACGATATTTTTCTAATTTTCAAGCGCAAAATTCACGCAGTATTCAGCAATTTACCATTGCCAGTCATACCCAACTATTTATCGCAGTTGTCACGCCCCTTCGCGCTAATTGGGCAATATGCTCTATTGGGCGTGGCAATTGCGATATTGGCCAATCAGCGTGAATGGGCGTGCCAACTGCGATAGATAGTTGGGTATGACTGCCCACGGTAAATTGCTGAGTAGTGTGTGAATTTTGCACTTGAAAATTAGAAAAATGTTGCATCCTACTATATTTGAAATGGAGAATCAGATGGACTCATCGAAAATAGGGGTCATTTGAAATGGTCCTGACCCTTTAATTAATACCTTAAACCTTACCTTGTCTACCGTGGACAAGAACCTTCTCGGCATGGTTGATGGAAAGCATGGTTGATGGACATGCACCATCGTCCATCAACCATGTTTTTGCACATGGCTAATGACTACCGTACCGGGTAGGGCGCTTGCTTCTCATCGAAGGTTTAGTTCCTAGCCCCCACATTTACGTATTATCATTTATTACCGTATAATTCAGATGGTCGACTCTCTGTGCACCCCTCCGTCATCGTCCATGGTCGGCATGGCTTCGATGGGCGGATCGTCGGCCACCTCTACAGCAGACCAGAACCTACGGTACTTTGACCCCAAGATGATGCACCAGGTTAATAGGGAGTGAGTTGTTTTAATCATCTATCGGGAGTTCTCATTTGAGCACTTGGATATTCTGTAAGACTCGTTTGTATATGGTCTTATGCTTGTTAAAAGACAATGATTGTTTTGAGCTTCGGGACTCTTTATGCTTATAAAGTTTGGAAACTATCGTGGTACTGGTGTGAACTAAGAAGATATTATTGACGTGAGTTAAGAAGAAGGAATATATACTAAATCCCTACTTGTGGTCAGTTGTTTATATGGGTGCCCTTCTGTCAGTCATGTTAATCACTCTGATAATTCAGCGCGTCAAAGATGCGCTCCAACACGGTGCCGCACGATGTGGTGCTGTTTGTTGTGGGTGGCGGCAACTACGTCGAGTACCAGAACCTGGTCGAGTGGGGAAAGGCCAAGGGCATACAAAGAGTTACCTATGGAACCACTGAGTTGGTCAACCCGACCCAGTTTGCGGATCAGGTGAGAGAGTTAAAAAGATAAAAGACCCCGTTATATCAATCCGTTTTCATGGTAACTGTGCAGGGGGGGGGGTTGCAGGCTTGCAGGCTTGCATGCCAGGGCCAGCGTTTGCCGTTTTAAGATTTTAAAACAACTACCAGCTTGATGGCTCTGCAGTTCTATATTTGGCAGTCAGCTGGTTTGGTGTGTTTTGTTTGTGCTATTTTTTTATTGTTACGGAGGTCTGGTTTCAAGCTTGAAGGGCGGTTGGGGGCATCGTAATAACCTGTATTGATACGCTGTACACTTTTGAGGAAGCCTATGGGCTCACGGACGGAAATATTAGGGAAAACGGAAGTCTTGATATTGATTTGTATTATCTGTAAATTCGGAATTCGGAATTACCTGCACGTTACAGTGCATTTACCTAGTTTTCCCTATACTTGGTTCCCTATAATCCCCTAAGTAGGCTGCCTAATATTCACTAGGTTCCCTATAATGCCCTAGGTTCTCTGTAATTCCCTGGGTTAATGGTCCCCTACTACTAGTAGGTAGTTCGCTATTTCCATCTTTTTGCGTCTCGTCACCTAAACCTAATTGTAAGAAAGTAAGGTTTAATGAAATGCGCACTTCCTCGTTTTGCACGCACATCATTTGGGATTGAATTAGGTTCGCAATTAATCCGTAATTTGTCTTCTTTTCGTAATTTTGTTTGCAAAATGGGTGGTCCCGGATCGCAAACGAAATCCACTTTTTTTGGCCTAGGTCCTCAAGTTGGTCCTTCCCCTTTTCGTTAGGCTTCCTTTAGTGGGGAAAAGTGTGAAATTGAGTTTGGGAATACTGGGCGACTGCAAAAAAAATTCTGGAAATTATTGAATCTAGCACCAAAAGAGGAATTTGGTTTCTTTTTTGGTACGTGGGTTTTTTTGGGTAGCGAGAGAGCTAGAGAGAGAGAGAAGTTAGCCTTTTGCGTGAGTTTTGTGCTGATTGTTGAAGTGTTCTCTTCGTTATTGCACTTAAAACCAGGAAGAAGAAGAAAAAAAGAAAGAAAATGTTGTTATTTTGTACTTGTGCTAGTTTTCGTTTCCTGATTTGATCCTCTACATTTTTGGGCCTCTTTTGGCCTTTTGGTTACTTGAGTACTTGGCACTTGGCTCCTCTGGAAATTTGCAACACAAAGTATGGGGAGAGAGGAAAGTAGGTGAAAGAGAGTCAGGGAGGGAGTGAGAGATAGAAGTAGTAGTAGAGGTTTGAGAGTATATATCACTTTCTCTCTCTCTCTCTTTCTGTCTGTCTCTCTCTCTCTCTCTCTCTCTCTCCCTTTCTGTCTCTCTCTCTCTCTCATCTCTCTCCCTCTCTCTCTCTGCTCTCTCTCTCTGTGTCTCTGTTGGGTCTTATTATTGTGTCATAATATATTTTTTATGCAGCTATATGCCATGTATTTGTACCCTGACAAGACATCTTATTATACTATATGAACCACGTGGGACCTGGGATTCAATCGCATCCTCGTTGATACTCCGCCGATGTAATTTGACAAATAAAGATTGATCACTTCTAGTCGGAAATTCGAAAAATGAAAAACGAAATATTTGTTTCTTCAGCCCTGTTGTTGACACGAAAAAGCTTGTTCTTTTTGCTTGTGAGACAAATTACGCCCAAGGACGTAATAGACATGTGTTACGTGGTGGGTATCTTAGGTATGAGATAAATTGATAGTGTAGGATTTGCGTATGTGTCTGTGTGTTCTCACTCTCCCTTTTTCTCTCTCTCTTTCTCTCTCTTTCTCTCCCTCTCTATGTCTTTGTTTATTTCTCCCTCTCTCTCTTCTAGGTCACTCTTGATGTATTGAATTGAAAGACAGTAGAGTGTATGCTCTTCTTGCTGTTGTTCCGTCATGATCATGATCAAGAAGTTACGTGATTGTATTTTGAAGTTAATATATAGATTAGCTGAAAACAGAACTGAATAAATTGCTGCCATAGTTGCCACCACTTGATGCCCGGCGACAACCATACGAACGGGATTTATGTTCACCGTTTTGGGGCGATTGGGGCTTATTTCGGTACCCAGTTGACCTTCTCCAGAGGCCATATTCACCACTCCGATTCCCTCGGGGAAGTAGACCCTGCGGACCATTTTATTTTGAGAGACGCAGAGAAAAAGATGGTGGATTTGCGTGGTGAATTTGGCCTCAGGGTTCGTCCTTTAGTTTAACTCCCTTCGATCTACTGTTTTGGTTGGCGCTTCTTTTGCAACGTTGTTCTGTGTGTAAGCTGATAGGGCCCTTGCATTTGGGATTTTTGCAGAGAAGATGAAGATGTGTCGTGTGTGTCGGGTCTGGACTGTCTGGAGTATATAGATGTGAAAAATATGAGCTTGTAATCTGATACAGATGGTAAGATTCACCCCCATTGATTGTTTTTGATCATGAGCTCAAGCTCAAGCTCAAGGGAGACGGGGAGATCTGGAGTAGATAAATGAGAGATAAGTGGTGCCTTAGGTTCATTTTCGAATTCTTGGGGTTCTTGCGGGCAGGTTGGCATTCAAAAAAAAACAGGTACGCCTAGATCTCGCCGCGCACATCGCCCAGTCTTCGCCAGACTTGCGCGAGTGCGCTGAGAACCCTTTCGCGAAAACCTGGCGAAGTCACCGAGCACCCTTTTGTTCTGTTCTACATTTTTTTCGCACAATCGTAGTGCATACATTTGGATGCGCGCATATAGTTTGTGAAAAGGTGCTCAGCGCACTCGCGAAAGTCTGGCGAAGACTGGGCGATGTGCGATGTGCGCGGTAGTTTTTTGTTTCCCGGGTTTCGTTAGTACAGATTTGTTGACGCGAATTCTTGATTCACACTTCGTTTTGTCCTAGCACGCATTTTCTTTTCTTGTGTGTCTTGGACTTGAGAAATACTGAGAATTATTTGGGTGCAAAGACAAATATGTGTGCTTAATGGAGTATGAAGTAGGGCTTTTCTAGATGGTTAAAGCGAAATGCTAGCCTCTTTGGAAAATTTGCATATGATAAGCAAATCCTATGTATCCTACGCTAATTTTGTACGATTGCCGTGGACGATCGTACAAAATTAGCATATTATACATAGGATTTGCTTCTCTTATGCAAATTTTCCAAAGGGGCTAGCATTTCGCTTTAAAGATTTCGCATCTTTCCTTCGTTTCGTTCGTGGAGTAGCAGTGCTCGTCATAGTCATAAACACTCACATTCTAGTCGACCACTTTTGGTTCTACGCCCCAGAATATATACTATTTATAAGTGGCCATTCTTCCTTTTTTCGGGCCATACTTGAGGCCATCGTGGCGGACTTAGGCATTAGGTTTAAGTAGCTGAAGATGATTTTTGAACGGTGGCAATTTATTAGTTACTATAGGTATTTATTGGGTGGTGGGTGGTGGTGGTGATGTTGGATATAAATGGTGGTTTATATCTTAAAAGGTGAAAATAATGAAAGCAATGAGATGATGTAGCAAATAGTTTAATTCCTCTTGTTTTTTTACTTTTTAGCCTTTTTTGAGGATTTGTTGATCGGATGTCTGATTCTGTTGGAGAAGTAATAAATGTGTATTACTATGTGCATTTATTTTATTAATTATCTACTTTTCCAGCTTACACGTCTCGGCGCACAGTTACCATAATGTGGATATGGACTTGGAGTAAGCGGGGGGCCTTTGTACGTGGGCGTGGTCTACGCAAGTAGGCGTGACTGACGGTGTTGATTCTCTATCAGTTTGTATGTGAGAAAAGTTTGTAATCTTTTATTATAAGTTTTAGAGGATTTGCGTGTTATTGTATTTTTTCGTAGTTTTTGTAAGTGGTTTTTCTGATAGTATACAGGATTTTTCTGTTTTTGGTATGATAATAAGAACGATAATTTTGTAATTTCACTGTTTGACTGTTAAACTGTTGTCTTGAGGTCTTTGAAAATGTAGAAAGAGAATATAGAAAAGTATTTATTATTTGATTATTAGTGATGCTTGTCCTTATGGAAAAGTTCACAAAACATTTTAGCGTAAGCATAAACACCAGAGATGTTTTGAATTTTTGGTGAACTTTGGCTCTAATTGTGATTGATTATTTTTAATTTAATAATCGATTTTTTATTTATTTAACAGTTTTATTTTATTTATTCCGGTGGTTCGGGTTATGGCACGATTAAACGAATAGTTCCAAATCTTTAGACTTTTTGCTTTTTAATGAAAACTGTATTTGAAAGGATTTTCTTTCCTTTTCTATTTTTTAATTAACATTTCAAGAATGAGTCGTTGAGTTGAACTGTGATAAATGATAAACTTATGGATTTAATGTGTATTTCTTGTTCATGTATTTTGTGTATGTATAGTTGCGAGAAAGTTAATAACTATACTATACCTATAGATGGGTTTACTAAGTAGAATAAAAAATAGCACGGAAAATTGACCTCATTTTCGGAAATAACACTCTCTAATATGACCATCAGGAAATAGTGAAAGGACGACAACGTTTGAAATTTTGCAGGAGACGAACTTTGCAATCAACTTTGTGTGACGAGCTGTCATGCTTTCGGGCCAGGGATTTGAGTTCCTTTGAGTCGTGTACTTTAACAGTTTAGTTTCAATTTTTCGTGTGCATGTTAAAGCGAGATACCTGCCGGTTTTTGAAACGCATCGAGTACATCAGCATTTTTATGCATGCAAATAAACATAAATTAGAATAAAAATGGAGCAAGTTAGCATAAATACGTAAGAATTTAGTTGTCCGCGATGCGTTTCAAAAAACCGGCCGGTATGTCGCTTTAAAGTGAAGTGCCAGCCTCTTTGGAAAATTTGCATATGTCAAGCAATCCTAGGTATCCTATGCTAATTGTGTACGATTGCTATGAACGATCGTACAAAATTAGCATAGGATACATAGGATTTGCTTATGATATGCAAATTTTCCAAAGGGGCTAGCATTTCGCTTTAAAGTGATGAGCTCTATGTATTGTTTAATTGTTTCTCACTTCCGATAGGCGCCATACGGGGATAGTGTTGAATCAGTTGTATGCAAATTGACATCTGGTTGTCCATGAATGCACAGGATCTCATACTACTAATACCACATACACGCCACAGTTTCTCGAAATCTAAAAGAGGAAAGGAAACCGTGGTAAATAATCACCTGTAAATTTTTATCCCTCTTTAACGCTCTCCCCCTTTCTCCGTAATCTCTCCATGCTCTCTCTCCTCTTCTCTCTCTCTCTCTCTCTCTCTCTCTCTCTCTCTCTCTCCTCTCCTCTCTCTCCTCTCCTCTCTCTCTCTCTCTCTCTCTCTCTCTCTCTCTTCTCTCTCTTTCTCTCTCTATTTCCTTGGACTCGGTGTCTAAAATCTCCTTCAGACTTGTATCCGCTCTTCCGGTACTACAATCAATGCTTTGACAGTTCGGCTTATGTTGCCCGCTCGGGTGTTCGTGTTACATGGCCAGAAACACAAATCTGTTGTAATATATCCAGATCAGTTGTTCTTCTCTAGCTAACGATTTTTGCCCCGGACAAGTAGAACGTTCCGAAACTCTTTGAGAAGTGAATGATAATCAGTCATTAGAGAGAGAGAGAGAGAGAGAGTACTGAGAGAGCGAGAGAAAAACAGAGAGAGAGATAAATGGATGAAGAATCATGTGTTCTTACATGCCATGCGATAGCTTAACGCTTTTAGGTGACGGCCTTACTCCTTACCACTGTTTAATCCTGTGGCTATCCTATTATAATTTTCCAGTTTTGAAACCACCGTTACTGGTGTCTTTATTTTAGTCGTTAGCTATTGAACTACGACGAGATGACTCAATTAAGGGGCCGGGCCCATGAAAAACAAACTACATGAAAACAAAAAACTGGTCGCGCGGCGGCCTAATGGCGCAAAAAAGGTGCGCGGCGGTATTTTCTTCAATTACGCGGCGGTATTTTCTTCAATTACAATTCTAACACTATTTTACGTGACGTTCGCGTTAGTTCATGATATTTTTGAACTTTTCATTTAAAATATTCCCGGAACTGAAATAGATATAGAGCCCCGTGCTTTGTGTTTTCTATCACCATGGTATTTTCTCTTTAAATTTTAATGAAGCTTGTGTTTCCGTCTTTGACGCACCCTTTTGTCTGGTCGTTTGACGTCGGAGGCCTGTCTGAACCTTTTACTAAGCTATGCTTCCTGGGGCCGTATTCACCAACACACAGAGAGCCCTCCAGGGAGAGTCACGACCGCTCTGAATCTCTTCTGCTTCCGCGCTCTCTAGCATTCTTTAGCTCCCTGGGGAGGCCAGGGAGGACTTCCTTCGTGATGGTGAATTTCGGCCTCTGATTTACGCGAATCAATTGGAATCAAGTACTCGACTATGCTTCCTGAACCACAGTTGGGCAAACAGTTTACATTAGTTCGGTATTGGGCATTGCGTGCGAAAAATAATCACTACCCATGGTATGCCGCGTCCACTCAACGTTCACTATTGTGGATTTTACGTACTGTATTTGTCGTCTTTCTATATTGCTGTAACTTGTAATCCTTTTATTTAGCGTGTATTGTGTATTCGCATACTAGTCAATAACAATTTAAAAATCATGGGGTGGTTATGTGTGTGGTGCTGAAAATTTGATTATAATTATAAAATGCACCCTCAACGGGGAAGAGGGAATTCTTGTAGAATTAGCGCATTTGGGTTGTTTTGACCCAGGATCTTTTGGAATATGTTCTCGCATAAATTAGATTACATTAAATGTTAAAGCAGTATTGTACTTAATTTGGGAAATTTGCATGTGATAAGCATATCGCATATCCTATGTAACCTCAAATTTTTGATGCCCGTCCGTAAGTTCCGCCACCAAATTTGCCTAGGATACGTAGGTATCATATGCAAATTTACCAAAGTAGGTGCAATACGGCTTTAAGACGTACGTTTAAACGTGGATGATTGGGGTTAGAAAATTACCGTATGCTTTACTTATAGGGTGTTATGTTTAGTCTCACACCGTCACCCGGCGGTAATTGACTGGCAATTCAATTTCTCTTCCACTTATAGGGATCGAACCCATGACCTCTTGCCTGGAATTATAACCCGAAAACAATTTAATCATTGGTCTTGGTCCTTTTTTATCCAGCTAAGCCTGACTTGCTAAAGTCCAGCAGATGTTCAATTTCCGATCTCCGCGTATGGTCGTTGAAACTTGTCAAAATAAGCATAATTATTGAAAGAGAAGGATATACAGAGACGGAGAGAGAGAGGGAGAAATAAAGAGAGAGACAGAGACAGAGAGAGTTTTTGTCGAAATATGCATATGTATCCTTCAATAGATGGCTCCCCTGGGCCTGGGTATAGATCCTGATGTCTATAACACGGTTTGCGATAACAAGCATGTGTTGGTCACTCAACATTTCACAAAATGAACGGCCAATATTTTTTTTCTTTCGTTCGGAGACCAATTGTTGAGCTATGGAGATTTCGACAAAAACTGTACATCTTTCCCCAACTCTCTCTCTCTCTCTCTCTCTTCCCTCTCGCACCAGTTTGAAATGTTAGTTTATTGTTTAAAGCGGTACATCACGTGGTTTTGAATTCTAGCGCGAGCCGTACGAATGGTAGTAAATCTCGTAAAAGAATTTCTTTTATGTAAAAAGGCGATGTTTGAGTATTTCTCTATGCTCGTTTTTCCTCGCAACATCGCGTACACCTGAGAAAAAAACGGCGGCTTGATTTAATTTCCGCATTTTTTCATATTTTTTTTTTTATGGAAATGACAGCGTGAAAGCCCAAACGTCGCGGACCCCCACCCAGTATTCACATTATTTTTTAAAGCGAAATGCCAGCCGGTTTTCGAAATGCGCCGTGGACAACGGAATTCTTACGTATTTATGCTACGTTGCACGAATTTAGCTCGATTTTTCTATTCTAATTTTTTTGCTCATTTGCATAAGCTGCATAAGAATGCTGGTGTACTCGATGTGTTTCAAAAACCGGCCGGTAGTTCGCCTTAAGATACCTAAGAAACCTGGGTTAACATATTGTGCGGGGTTTTAGATAATCATAGGTACATTCGGTTTTCCTCTGTTTCATCAAGTACCTTGTGTGATCCTGAACAAGCAATTCATTATTTCAAATTCGCGTTGCACGATGCTGCACCTCGAAACACTGAATTCTTTTTGCAAATGGAATTCAACCAATTTTGCAACCGAAAATCGAATTGAATTTGCCCTTTGTCCATTTTTTATATTAATTTAATGTGGTGTTCGGTATTCCAACATGGATACCTCTCTCTCTCTCTTCTCTCTCTTCTCTCTCTCCCTCTATCTCTCTCTCTTTCTCTCTCTCTATGCTTCTTCTTTTTTTTCCAAATGCACGCATCCTTTGTGGTCCTAAATTTCATCTTCATGTAACACAATGCCTTGACGTTTTTTACCTTGGGTATCTATATTCAGAGACCTTTATTCCTTTATTACAATAAGTTGATGATTGATCATCTAAGCAAAGAATGGCCATTGTTAGGTTACATGAGTTTTGAGATAATGATGAAGGTTAAAGCGATATAGCATGTGGTTTGTGAAACCCGTGTTGGACAACTGCACTACCGTGCTATGTTACGCCCTTCCGGGTAGGAAGGGCTTATTATGCCGTGCTATTTGCATGGAATGCAGGTGTCCAGCATATTTAAAAACAACCTGTCATACCGCTTTAACGCTGCACACGAAGTCTTCGAAGTGAATTTTTTGTATTTTTCCAGCATTTTCTAGGACTTTCCTCCGTTTTCTATTTCTTACATTTTGGGTTTCCTAGTCCTCTTGCGCATGCAAAATGCACTAATGAATCGAATGAACTGCAAAAAAGACGAAAAAGGGAGGGTGTACATTGTAAAGCCCGCCCGGACACATAGATATAGAAGCCCGAGCCAAAATTGACTTGGATGTAAGCGTATGCAACGCGAAACTCGGTAGGTGCGCGGCAAAGAAAACGTGGTTAGCCCAGTCTTCACCAGACGAGCGCCTGGTATGCCAAGAAACAGGGGAGACAAAAAGGGGGCGCGGCGCATTCGCTCAATCTTCGCCCGGTTTTCGCCAATGGGTACCCAGGGCAATGGGTTTTCGCCAATGGGTGCGCTCGGCCGGGCCCGGCGAGAGTCCGGCGAAGACTGGTCAAAGTGCGCGGCGAAACCTGAGCGAACCCCCTTTTTTTCGCCGCGCACCAACCGAGCTTCGTCAGTGTCACCATTGGCAGCATCAACCAGGTACGAAATAATGCTGGATCGGAATCCGATGGCAAACACACTCTACTCCTCATTTACCTCGGTTTATTCCCCTATTATAATAGAAGTTTCCATCTAGAGGGATTCTACGATTTCCTGACATTTCAGAATTCCCTTGAACAAACAAGCTGTCAAATGCATAATTTACTTTTTTTGTTTTACCAATTTTGCGATAAATGAAAAATCCCTTTCGATGTTCTACGAACAATTCACAAGGTATCGAACGTTATTGTCGATTTATCGATTTAGGATAAAGAAATACTTTAAAGCGGCATGACACGTGCTTTGAAACATACGCTAGCCAACTCTTTACCGTGCAAGTGCAAATTTCCATGTTTAGTTAATCGCAATGCAGTTGCTCAACCGACGTGGCATATTAATTGAAAGCTAAATACCGACCGGTTTTTGAAACGCATCGAGTACACCATCATTCTTCTGTAGCTTATGCAAATGAATATAAATTAGAATAAAAAAAATCGAGGTAAATTCGAGTAACTTTGCATAAATACGTAGGAATTCAGTTGCCCACGATGTGTTTCAAAAACCGGCCGGTGTTTCACACGGAACCACCCGCATTTCCCTACAAAGCATAAAGCTCACTTGCATATGCATATGCATATCTAGCTAATTGTGTTATTACCTTGATAGAACTTGTGCGACATTTTATGTTCGTTATAAATGTTATGTTATGTAATTATCACACTACACTATTCAGTCCATGAGTGGCATGTTGTATGGCCCGTTTCACTTCTCGTCTATCCATTTACGCAGTGTTTGTCTCAAATGTATTTAACTTGCGCCATGTCCTGCGCTGGCCACAGCGAGTAGCTCTCGCCGCGCGACTCGCAAAGCCACCGCCAGACTTTCGCCACATCATCGCCAGATGCGTCCGCTATATTTCTTTCTAGATTCTCTGTGCTCCTTTTGTACCCAGTTAGCAGCTAATTGAGCTGCTAATTAGCATAATTATCTGATGACGTCATCATATTTCATATTCCCTTCACGGTGACATCATATGGGCTCCTTATGGTCCGGCCTCATTTTGATTACTCGTTTTCGGGGGCCTTATTTCATTCAGCGTCTTTATGTTTTTCATTTATACTTTTTGGGGACTAAGAGGGACCAGCCGATTCTCTCTCTCTCTCTCTCTCTCTCTCTCTCTCGCTTTCTCTCTCCCAATATTTTAGAATCCGCCACGTAAGTAATAAAATGTCCGAATCATAAGAGTTTCGTATGTTTACCTTCAAACATAGATGGTTAGTGGATTCACCACTTTACACGTGAATTGCACGACATAGACTTAGGCTTAGGCTGAGGCTTAGGCTTGCGGTAGACATGGTTATTTTTAGCTGTCTATATACAGTAGATCGGCGAAAATGGGAATAGGTTTCACTGGGTGGGTGGTGGCTAATATTATACTTCCCGGCCCGGAACTAAATATTTTATGTATGCTCAAGATGCCTTCTTAGTTTCGAGTGCTAGGCTTCTAGAGGCGTTCGGAAGGTTTTTGTAGTTTTGCTTTCTTGTTTTCATCTCAAAAGTTTCCTCGAAACCTTTAAAATGATATGGCACGTGGTTTTTGGAGCCTATGCTGAGCAAATACATACCCATGTACCGCGTGCCATTATGTCTTCCCTCTGCGACACAATGAACCACCCCAAAAACCGCGTGCCGTACCGCTTTAGTATCTTATTGTCTAGGCAAGTCGGTTTTCATATTTTTTCCATATTTTTTTTATATTTTTTTCCATCTCTCTGGACTGAAGATGCATATAATAATTAATATAAATCCTTTTTATTTTCTAAAGCTTGCGGCCAACTTTTCACTTTTGCAAACATAAAACAAGAACGCGTCAAAAGGCCAAAGATTTCCCTAGTGGAAGAACCATCACAAGGAGGAAGTTCACGATTTTTTATTGCATTTTTGCAACTTTCCTCAAAACTGAGAGAAGTAAAGAGAGAGAGAGAGAGAGAGAGAGAGATATTGAGAGATAGATAGAGAGAGAAGAGAGCGAGAGAAGGAGAGAAATATGGACTAAAAAATGGAGCACGCCGAGCGTTGTGCGTAACGGTGATAAATCGAATGTATTTGGTTATGCAGCAAACATGAAGTTAGCATAACGCGATGTCGTAGTCAGGAGTGAAAGCCAATCAAAAATTCGTTTTTTTTTGGTGTAGACACGAGTAGTTTCCTCTGCGCTGCCGTGTGTTAGTGGTAAGTGAGTATTTCGGAACACACGCAAGCTTAACGCATCTTCACTATTTTCATTACTATTTCTTTTTCACTTGCATCGGATTCGCGTGTCCCCTCTCTCTTGCATCGGTATCGTATAAGCGGCGAGCTCATATCAAATGGTAGCTTCAGTTCAAGCTTCAGTTCTATTTAGTGCAACACGAAAATTGGCTCCAGTGCCGCAGGGTGGGATGCCGCACCAAAAAAAGGGGTGCGCCGTTAGATCTGCACCTTTCAAGCCTCAAATCGTGCCGTACAGGTGCCATGCTGGTGCTTATCTGGTACCGCTCTCCATTTCCGTGCCGTACAGGTGCGGCACCGGACATAGTTTCCTCGGTGTAGTCTTTGTATTTGTAGTGCCAATGAGAGATTTTCACCCGCCTGCTCTCACAAAGTCTGAACCTCCTAATTTTTACTCTTATTCCTTGTTATATTTCCTTTTAAATTCACATTAATATGCGTTCTCTATTTATTCTTTCCTTCCTTGTCCCACCTCTTATAGTGCATTTGTCCACCGAACTGCACTTCCTATTCCGTAGTGGGGCTTTTAAGTAGAAACAATATTATCATCTTAATAATGGAAGTCTAATTTAGGGGTAATTACAGAAGAATAGGATATAGTTGGATTTTTTTAGCAATGTAGAGCCCATTCAAAACATATAAACCGCGGGAATGTAAATTGTGGGTTTTTCATAAAAGCTTGTAACTTACCTGTCTATGGTATCGAACAATACCGTAGACTTATGAATATATCTAGGCTTGCTCTCTCTCACTCTCTCTCTCTCTGTCTAATACCTTGCTGTCTCATCGTCATGTCTACCCTTTTTATGATCCACATTTTTTCTGAATTTTCCCTGCGACTCTACTGTCTCCTCACCTATACCTCTTTCTCGGCGTTTGTGTCTCTGTGTCTCTCTCACTCGTCGGAAATCCTCCCCTCAAAATTTCCGTCCTCCTTCTTTTCAATTTGTCACTCCTTCGTTTCTCTTCGATAGATCCTACGGTTCTCTTTTTCCTGCGGCATCGCTCTCTCTCTCGCGTTCAATGAATGTCTCTCTGTCTCTATTCGTCTTTCTTTCTCTTTCTCTCTAAACCTCCCCAAGAAAATATCACTCCTTTCCTCACAAATGTTCTTGCTCCTAAAGATTCCGTTCCACTGTTTTACGTGCCGCCTTACACCTTATGTCCCTATTAACCGCTCTATGTAACTCTCTCTCACTCTTTCTCTCACCTTCTGATAACTTATCTCCCCGACACTGTATCTCTCTGACACCTTCTCTCTCTCTCCCTCTCTCTCTCTCCCTTTCGCAAAGGCACCTAAAGCCTATCCGAAATCCTAGTCGTGGTCCATGTTTAACCGTTTTACGACCCGACGATTATTATGTGTGTTACGAGCTCGTTGACGGCATAACTATACCCTTCGCACAAGCTTCTTATACATGCCACCTCCTGTTGCCGAATCACATAAATTTGTTTGCTTGGACCTCTGAATGTAGTATGCTAATTAGGGTGAGGTCCCGAAACACCATGCTAATATTCATAGTAATTTTGTCTAGGCCAAGGTATGCGTCGTAACAAAGGTACCCTTGGTTAAATACTAACAATAGGAAGTCTAACAATCGCTATCTGTTGTTGTCGCTTATAATTGCCATATTACCTCAATTTCCAATCAATTATCAGAACTTTTACGAAAAAATTCTCGCATATCACAGTAATTCGTCGTCACCGTTCTATATCTATCATTTTTTTCCGTCTAGTGTTTTCGCTCTATATTGATGAAGTATAAGAGACTCCCCTTGCCTAATAAATCCGCATTTCAGGAAATCTACATATCCTATAATCGCCTGATTCGACCTTATTTAACTTCGTCCGACCTTATATAGTACTGTAGCTCTGTGCCGGTTGATGCCTCCGTCTGGCTACTGTGGACACTGTGTCGCGAGTTCGTCCCACGCCGATTGTATTTGCTCAGAATACTCAAGCTCCGATCACGAAGGCGGTGGTGGCCGACTGCCAAGTGTCTCCGATGAGGTGGCTGTGGACTTTCGGGTCGTGGGTTCGAACCCAGCACCGACCACTCTTTTTGCTGCTTCGATTGGCGATAATGTTCGCACTTCTAACATTCCCTCCATGTACAATTGCTCAAGACGAGTGAGTTATCTATTACATAATTTACATGGGCAATTAGCCAGTTTTTCAAGGGATATGACACGTGGTTTGTGAAGCGTATGGTGCACCCAATTTAAGTACCGCTCTTTCCATTTCCGGCACAGAATCGAACACTATGTTGACTACCACGTACCGTACCACTTTAATTTTCTTCTAAGCGAACTTACTTCAAAAGGGACTACTATCTTAGTGGGGGGTGCCGTTTCTGCCCGTGTATGACTTATGTACTTAATCCCAGAATAGACGTATTGCAGAGTTTGTGGTTGGGCGAAGTTACCCAATATGGGTCCTCAAGCAAAAGCTCCGGGGGCTTAGTTCGCGTGCACTTAACAATTTCTAGCATGACGATATTGATCACAAATATCTACAGCGGGGTCTAATTATCAATTTCTATGGCGAGAAATCAGGCAATTAGAATGGGGAAGCAATTAACTAATTAGAATGGAGTATCTCGCATCCTGGAATTGCGCATAAAGGCCTAGTAGTCAACTAAGGTCTTTCATTAACTAACAAAAGTAGTATGAGTTTGTTTTTCACCCATCATACATTAGTCCTATCAAATACTATGCGTCTCTACCCTACTACCCTTGACCTCATGTCAACTTGTTAAGTAACACCGGATATGGTCAAAGTCCTATCAAATACTATGCGTCTCTACCCCTGACCTCATGTCAACTTGTTAAGTAACACCGGATATGATCATACCAACGCATTTCTTTTCATCTCTAACTCCTCACTTACATCCATACTATCTTAAGTACATAGACACCCATCAAATCTAGTGAGCAAGGAACCCATATGACACTTGCACCTTTTCACTTTTTTCTTTTTCCGCATTATCTTACTCAGTCATTCTATTAGAATTTAATTCTAGTCAGTAGTTAATGCTATATTACAATACCACCGGGGCATTATTCTGACGATGACCCCTCCCCGGTGGCTAAATCCTCGTCTATGACTTAGGGGTCGAAACGAGGTGACCCTCCCATATTTTGTATTCCGATTTATCGCATTCCTAATATTTTCAGATGTTATCTAATTTAATTTAATTTAATTTAGTTATATTTTTATACATAGAATCGTTGAACTCCTCTACTTTTCGTTGTAATTGTCAGTTTGTCTGCACTTGCGTTATGATAGATTAAAGCGAAATACCGGTCGGTTTTTAAAACGCATCTCAAACATCAGCATTCTTATGCAGCTATGCTAAAAGAGGTCTATTGGGGTCTATTTTTTATTCAAATTCATGCTCATTTGCATATAAAGCATAGGAAAGCAGGGAGTACTCGATGCGTTTCAAAAACCGGCCGGTATTTCGCTTTAAAAAGCGTTCGATTGATAGGCCCCGCTACTTGTAACCTAAATACGAGAAGGATAATATAAGTGGTCTTACAGTGATTATTAGTTTTCTGTAGTAAACCCTCGACATCCGATCTCATTTTGCAACGAAAGATGACCGAGACACATCTGTGTAACTGTTGTGCAAGACCGGTGACTTTATTGTATCACTTCTCTCTCTTTTTCTCTATCGTCTCTCTTTTCTTTCTCTTCATCTCTCTCTCTCTCTCCCTTTCTGTCTTTCCTGCCTTCCGGCCCGGAATAGTATAGAACTTTAGTCGATCGACCGTAACTTGAAACTGTAGAAAATGTCGGCCTCTCGAAATTAAACGAAAAAAAATAATGTACTTTCAGAGAGTGATCTTGTGTGAAATACCCCCAGTAAAGTTTGCAATAACATAAGTGAATGTTTAAGCTTCACATAGTGTAAAATTTGTCAGTTTGCCTGGACGCCCGTTGCAAAGTACCTGCAGGCGAGCACGGTATAACGGTAAAAATACCGGCGTTGAGATCACAAAGCGCTAATGACGATTATAAGCCGTAAATTCAGGTTTATTAGCTAATTATCCATGCTTTCAGAGAATCAACGGGTTTCGACACAACAACACTGTCGATGATTTTGGATCGCTTAACAAACAGCACTATTTACGACAAGAGGTTACGACCACGGTATGTTCCTAGGTGTAATTAATATAATCGTTTGAATTAGAGGGCGTGAAGATTTGAATGTATTTTAGGGAAATGGCTTATTGGGGGGGCTTAGGCTTAGGCTTAGGCTTAGGCTTAGGCTTGATGGCTGGCTTAGGCTTGACGTTGGCTTAGGCTTGACGTTAGTCCTAGACTTACTCTTACAAGAAGGCTTGATTTTACAATAAGTTTATGATTAGGGCTGACGTAAGACCTAGTCTTTGGCAGAAGCTCAACCCATACGCGTGGTGGCGGCAGATAAGGCGTTAGCGCAGTGGCAAGTGTGTCTACTATCAGGATAAAGGTCGTTGGTTCGATTCCCCTCAATACCTTTACTTCAGATACGGCGATCGACCTGTGGATGTCGGTATCACAATTCACGTGTCGTCCATCTCGGCGGTCTCCGAAGTTGACATGGTTAGTTTCTCTCTCTCTCTCTCTCCCTTCTCTCTCTCTCTCTCTCTCTCCCTCCCTCCCTCTGCCTCTCTCTCCCCCTCTGCCTCTCTCTTCTAAAATCCGTCATTGTTATTATTCTCAGAGCATAGACTTATCCCCATCGGGCCCCCTTTCCGTTCAGGATATATGTATGTTTGTATCAATTCAATTTAACGGTTGAGGCCCACTTGGGTACCTTAGGGCCCGCACAAGTGCTTTCGAATATGATGGGCGTTTATGTATAAATGGAGGGACCTACTTTACACTTGAACGTTGCATTCGCGACACAGGTTCTGCAACATCCACCTACTAGTTAAAATCCAAAATAGGTGCTTGGGACTATACTTCATAATCAATAAACAATAATCAATAATCAATAATCAATAATCAATAATCAATAATCAATAAATGATCTATTTATTTTCCTAACCGTGCGATCTGCATCTGTGACTCAAAAATAACTTGTTTTTGTTGTGCTTTGTTGTCAGTTTTTGATTTCTTGAAGCATCTGCAGCCAATTAGCGGTCGAAATTTATTACTACAACACCGGAAACTACCATGTTAGAAGGCAGACTTATGTGTTTACAGTGTTAGAGTATTAGAATAACGTCTGTAGGTGATTAGCATGCAAAACGGGCACAAACGTGGTTGTTTTGTGTCGACCCTCTAAAAAACATGCATTGTAATTAGAATTTAATTCATAATATTATAATATAATAACTTATAGTTTATAGTTGTAAACTATTTTCGCAGTGAAAACTTATAGTTTATAGTTGTAAACTTTTCGCAGTGACGTAATCAGGCACTTAGTTTCATCGTTGGTACCACAACGCAGAAATGTTTTAAATTCTCAAATTCCGAACGTCTGAACTTCAAGATATGTCAATCTTCAAATTGTCCACGCATGTTTGCAAGCTGGTCTTTTTAATATTCTTCTTTCCCCCCTCTCTCTCCTCCCCCCCTCTCTCCCTCTCCCTCTTTCCCCCTCTCTCTCCCTCTCTCTCTGTCTCTCTCTCCCTCACTCTCTCTCTCCCCCCCTCCCTCTTACTCTCTCCCTTTCTCTCTTACTCCCCCAGGGAAATGCCGGCTCAGGACGCGCGTTCACTCAAACACGGTGTGTTAGTGACAGCTTCTGCGCACCGCCGGTGGACATGGACAAGCTGTCGACAGCCTTACTTGATTTATATACAAAATTCTTTAAATCCTTCTATCTCTCCCTCCCTCCCTTCTATCTGTCCCTGTCTACCATTCTCGCACTCTCCCTCTCTCTCTCCCCATATCGGGAGACTCCTCTGGGAATCGAATTATTCCCGCTATCCGTCAAACAAGTTAACTGACAGGGAGACGTGAATTTGTCAGAAAAATTGTCAACTAAAACTTGGGGGAACGGTGTTCGTGGGCTGGAAATCTTACTCAGAAAATCAGAATTAGGAAGAAAGTACGTTAGCTTGCGGTTTAGTTGTGCACCTTCAATAAATCGAAGGCGCCCAAGCTGAAAACTGAAAACTATGCACCCTAAAACACATATGCTTAAACACTGCGGAATTGAACCCCCGATACTTTGCATTAGACACAAAGGCACCCTACTCACAATTTCTTGGCGCAAAGTTGCGTATTAAAATATCCGCCTGTTTCGAGGATAATGCACGGTGCCGGCACTTTGCATGCTCTTTGCATAAACGAGACTTTGCCTTTGGTTTACCTGATTGCCTGAAGACCAATAGTTTTTGAAGACCCATTTTGTGCTTGGCATAAATCTAATAAAGGAGAGAAAATGTAATTTTCGCTCAGAGTCCCACGTCCCATCTATGTACGTTGAGATTTTGGGCCTGGAGCCCTCTCTGGTGAAGTGTTCAGAGGGAGAGAGGGGGAGAGAGAGAGTGAGAGAGGGAGTGAGAGAGAGAAGAGAGAGATTGTGAGGGAGATAAAGATATTTAGCGGAATGATGCATCATTTCATTTGAATCAACAAATAAGGTAGATTGAAGCTGGTCAAACTTTGGTGAAGACGCGGAGAAATAAAAAGAACGATAGATAAAGAAATAAAACAAGAGAGAGAGAGAGAGAGAGAGAGAGAGAGAGAGAGAGAGAGAGAGGGAGAGTGAGAGAGAACAGAGCTAAAGAGTGAAGAAAGTGCGAGAGATCGTTACGATCAAAAACCATCAAATTGCTCACCAAAGTTTTGATCGAGCATCAATGAAACCAATGTCCAGAGCTCATGTATCAGTAATCACTCTCCCTCTCTCTCTCTCTCACTCTCTCTCTCTCTCTCTCTCTCTCTCTCTCTCTCTCTCTCTCTCTCTCTCTCTCTCTTCCTCCCCTTTTTTTGGGAATATTTTGGTTATTGGTACCAGGAGAAGTACTGTAGTAGGTAGGGGTCGGTTAATTAGAAAAATCGATAAATCGATATCGGTTTCCCACAAAGAGCTTCAAGGCCGATCAATAAAGAGAGTACACCAACCAATCAATAGTTTATGTTCAGCGTCATGAATGAAAGGTACGCGGCAATAAGCAAACTATCTTTTAAATTACAATAAACAAATAACTATGTAAATATTTATATTGCAGGACTTCACGCTCGACTTTTATATGCGACAGACGTGGCAAGATCCACGCTTGGCATTCGGATCAATACCGGGATTCAAAGAGGACATCAAGTCACTGACTGTAAGTACTGTACTGTTTGGGTTAGAATGTGTGCCACATGTGCGCCAAACATTCGCGCGATTCCTATTTGAATTGCGCGTCAGTGCGGCCCAATCCTTGGGTGGAGACACCATAGTTGGTTACCATAGTTCACAAAACAGCACACCGGTTAAGCGCAGAAGGGCACATTTCAGAAACCACGCGTCATACCTCTTTAAACAATTTTCGCTCTTTAGGTTGGTGTCGACTACCTTGAAAAATTGTGGAAACCAGATACCTTCTTCCCGAACGAGAAGAAATCGTTCTTTCACATCGCCACAACGCATAATTCATTTTTGCGAATTGATGGCGACGGCACGGTCTACACCAGTCAGCGGTGAGTGTTTTTGAAGATTTTCACGTTAAGCAACTTACGAAGCAGGATCATGCTCGCTCACATGTGGCGCGGGTTTGGCGCACCGACGGCTCTCCACATTTCTGTGATGTCCTTCCCAAAGAATTGAGCGATGCGCGAGGGGTGCGCGGCGAACTCATTGCATATGCATACCAACCCTTACATTGGTGAATAATCTTCGGCAAATCTCTCAATATTTAGTTCTCTGGTCCTTCCGTTTGAATGCAGTTGAGGGTGTCGAATTCCTTCCACTTTATGTTTTCGGATTTCCTCGCATTGTCTATACACATAAGCAAGACATTTATAATTTAGAGCGTTAGAGAAATAGAGAGGAAAAGGAGGGAGAGTAGAGAGAAATAGAGAAGGAGAATGGAGAGATACTAGAGAAGAGATATAGAAGCAGAGAATGTAGCTAAATCGGCCACCACTTCAGAACTTCAGACAGAAAGTGACGTGATTATGGCCATTGTTTCAGAGCTTAGGGCATTAGCAGACAGAAAGAGAGAGAGAGAGAAATAGAGAAAATGAGAGACAGAAAGCTAGAGAAGGATGGAGAGAGACAGGGATAGAAAGGCAGAGAGAGAGAGGAAAAGAAGCAGAGAGGGAGGTAGAGGTAAATTCTGAAGTGCGGCAGTACGTTCTACTAATCCAAGACCGCGTTTTCCAAAATATTCGGGTAATTTGTCTCAGTTAAGCCATAAAAGGGGCTAAGGGATGCCGCGGCACTATTACGCTTGGATTCTGATTTCAACCTGGAGAGAGAGAGAGAGAGAGAGAAGAGAGAGAGAGAGAAGGGGAGGTAGTGAGAGAGAGCGAGAACGAGAGAGGGAGAGAAGCTTCAAGCGAAGAATTGTGCCCATTCATAAGGATCAGTGAGATCGTTGATGCCGAGTTGTAGTATGAGTATGGAAGAACGTAACGCAGGTTCCTGCACCAATATATAAAGGGAGAAAACTTTTTGGCAAGAGTAAACAGCAAGCCCATGGACAAAAATAACTGATTTTCCGACCCAGACAGAAAACGTTCCTCCTTATCATCACACATAGCGGAGTTATCGAACAATCTACGTCGCACCGCGTTGCGCACTTCTAATAAATATTAAAATGTTCAAAATTCAACAATACACTAAATATTAAATATTTATTAACACTAAAATGTGTGCATCAATTTGATGAAAGATTTCAGCAATAATTCAATGGCAGCAGCCTTAATTACCTTGAAACAAGACATCACTGTTGGACATAATTTTTGAACACGTTAATTGCATGAGCACTTGAACAAAGACGAGATTTGAAGAGAGACAATATATTGAACTTTAAACTTTACGGGAACTTATTGTTAGTTCCTTTGTTCTTATACGAGCAAATGATTTCATCGAGGACAATAAAGCTTCAAGTGGTTTTAAATAGTGACCATAGAACAAAGAACGGAAACATGTATTTAGTTTTTGACAAAAACTTGTTGGGACCTTAACCATATAAGGGGGTGCGGCGGAAAAACAATCAATTTACACAGTACCCTTGTACATCTTGATACAGTACTTGATTACTTTTCTTATCTGGTATATACGGTAATTATCATCATCGTCATCTTCATCATATTATTTGATGCACACCTCGGTGTTATATAATAAATAAATAAATAAATAATTGTTACAGTAGCCTGGCTTATTTGAATAGTAATAGGTCATACGGTAGCTAACTAGTATACGGTACCTTTTCAGCCTAACAGTAACCGCCACGTGTCCCATGAAACTTCACCTGTTTCCAATGGATTCCCAAAGATGCAAATTGGAAGTGGAAAGCTGTGAGTTCTAATGAACTTTATAATTATTATGTATTCTAATGAGCCAGCGCGGTCACAGGGGTTACTGTATCTTTAAAGCGGTATGACACTTGGTTCTGAAATGTGACCCTTCGGCGCATTTTGGCTCAAAATGGATTCATAGACCATGTGTCATGCCTCTCTAAAATATCAACTCTGTGATCGCTCTAGCTCTGTAGTAGTGTGTACTCCGTGTGTATGTGTATTCTAGTTTGTAGTTTGTAGTTTGTCCGTTCATTACTGTATCTCCCTTCTAGAACATTCCCGAACTCTCTCATTTTGTGTTATCTTTTGTTCCTTCTCTCTCTCTCTCTCTCTCTCTCTCTCTCTCTCTCTCTATTTCTCACGATCTCTCTCCAAGGAAGAGTATAAAAGTCAGAGATGCACCAGTCTTAGGGGTATGCAAAAAAATCAATAAATGAAAAAAATCAATAAATGGTCGCGCGCATTGTTTATTTGTTCGATCGATAAACATTTTTTATTTGAATTTATTTTCCCTTTGTACCCCGTGAATTTGGTATTCAGCGGTATTTTGAGTTGGTAAGAGTTATTGATCGAAATGGTTGCGAAAATCGTTCTTCGTCGGCACTTGGGAAAATTACCGCGCCGTCGTGGCATTCGCGCCAGCAAGTGGCGAATGTTTGGCGATCGACGCACCGGAGAACGGAGCACCGCCTCGTCCACTTACGTCTTATCGTGTCAGGTAGGGTAGTGTTTCTCAATACATTTTTTATTAGTTCAGACACATTTCGTATAGTTCTTTCCTTTATTGCATAAAGTTGCATAAGGAATGGAGCACACAATTACCGTAATTTATTGTACTTTTTTGTTGCATATTTTTTGGGTTTCGTTCTTTTTACTCCAACTAACATGTTTTCCATTTGAACGATAACACTGTACGGTGCTTGCGCAAGGAATGTGTTTGTTCGTGAAATTTTATAATATTAATAATTAGCACAACTTTATAACAAATTGTATGCAAAATTCGCTGTTCACCAGACAAGAAACCTAAAAGAACGCCTGAAAAATTAATTGTGTATTGATTTTCTCGGCATGGAGACGCAAAAAAAAAAAGACGGTAAAAAAGACAAAAAAGGCTTCGTCGCCAATCGGTCGCCAAATGGTTCCCCGTTTCCTATTTTTTTTTTACTAGCGCTAAATGAAATCATCCAGATCCAGGGGTTCACAAAAGATATGTTGTCACTGCTCTATTCCCTGGGGCCGACAATTGTTTGAAGAATTGACTATAAAAAAAAAAACGAATGAAAAATCTTGTTTATTAAATGAAATCAATTTTTGTTTTGCTTGTTCTTCGTATGATCAATAAAGCTTTCTTTTTGGTTTACTTCGTGGCTATTGTATGCGTGTGATTGGTGTTTTTTTGTATTTGTGCTCTAATTTGTTCTTGATTTTTGAGAAAGTATTATAAATTGATGACAATACGCAATGCTCACCCAGCTAACCTTACGCGAGGACCAACTTTTGAACTTTTAGGGGGAAATTTGCTGCACGTTTTGTTTATAACCCGAACCACTTCTCGCTGGGAAATAACTCTCGTTTCCAATGGGATGAGGTTTCCTGAACGAGGACTGGCTTATTCGTAATATAGATGCATGAACAACACCAGTTCTTTATCAATTAGTTGATTAGGACATAAGCTTAATTGTAAGTCTGATTGTGAGATGTATCGTTTATTTCGCATGTGTCCCTTGCACCCTAATAAACCACCTTTTGTTATGTAATGCTAGCTGCCTGAACTCCATGGCCGTATGTACGAACAAGCGGAAGTTTCCATGCACAGAAAAACCGAACGTAGCCGGTCGTTTCCGCCAAGGAAACCACCCGTTACCGACCATTTGGCGACCACTTGAAAACTAGTTTGTGACTACTTGAGGACGGTTTTCGAGCTACTCCTGACTTCGTGCATATGGTCACCGTGTCGTTTTACTCACGTCTACCTCCCCCGCGGGCGCGCGCACACGTGCTTTTCGGTGTGTGTTGTCGAAGGTAACTGCCTCGCTCTCTGTAACCTTCTATCTATCGTCTGCTTCAGAGCCCCAGTCAAAAATCAATAAATCAATACTAGTGTCCCAGCTTTATACACCTAAAATGTTTCCTCTTAATCACAATCCGTAGAGGCGCGTGTGTGTGTACTGCATGCTAGGGCGCGGTTGTGATTGTGCACCCATAGTGAGACGCGCTGCGGTTGCGTCGCAGATAGCGGCGCGCTCGCGTTGTGTCTCGCACTGCACAATCATACCGTAGTCCAGTGTGCGGGTTGCGGTTGGGGGCGCGGCGTGTCGAAAGTCGACACTGCCGCATTTCAGACGGCTACTCGGTGTTGGACATCAACTATGTGTTCCCGCTGGATCAAGAAAGTGTGAGCCGCTCCGAGTTCGAGCTTCCGCAATTCGTCCTCAGCGATGTCAGAATCAGCAATAAGACGGAGAAATTAAGCTCAGGTACGGTAATAATATGTGTGATATACGGTGTGTATGTATGTAAATACAATGGGAAAAGGTCTGGGCTAAAAATAAGCCCTAGGCCTGCGTCAAAAAGCAGTAGACCGTGCGAAAATGTTGCGCAAAAGGTGCGCAACTTCATTTACCTTACCTCGGTTATAGTTTCAGTAGACACACATATTGCGCTCTTGTGGCGTATCTGCGCTCTTACTTTTTACTCTGCGCGAATTTCCATCAGTGTTCTTATCAAGTTTTAGTTTATACTATTTTACTTGTACTATTTTATGAAATTCCAGGCGCCTACTCGCGTTTGATGTGCTACTTTTTATTCAAACGGAATATCGGATTCTATCTGATTCAAATATATCTTCCGTCGATTCTGATCGTCATCATCTCGTGGGTGTCGTTCTGGTTAAGCAGAGATGCTACGGTATGTTGCTACGGTAATCTATTAACAATACGTTTCAAAAACCGGTGTTATACCACTTTATTATCAAGTCAGTACACATACCAAGCTGGTGAGTGGCTATATATAGCGCATTGGTTCTAGGAAATTATTCGAGGATAGAGCGAAGTCGCCGCGCACCCAATTATCTAATTCCACGCGATTTTTCGCATTTTCGCACACTTTTCGTCGAGGTGATTTTGTTCGGACAATTGCCTAACTGAAAGAAAAGTTACATCAGATTTGTGAGAGCCAGACGGCTATGAGATCCAGTACATTCATCAGACAATGAGCATGACACTTTCAGCCGGCCCGTGTCGCTCTCGGTGTCACTACTGTCCTGACAATGACAACGCTCATGACAACGACGAACAGCGCAATGCCAAAAGTCTCCTACGTGAAGTCCATCGATATTTTCTTAGGTTGGTTGAAGATGTTTCTGGGGCTCGATCTGGTATATCCAAAAAAAGTTTTGCTTACAATTAGTTTGCTTGTGTAGAACGGTTGAGAAACACTAACCTGAAAAGCGCATTACGTGATGCCCAAATTCGTGGCGTTATAATTTTGTGGAGGTGCCCGTCAATCTACCGTAGTCGCGTAGAATTTAGATGCACGTAACAAGGCATCGTAACGAATTTTTTTTTAATAAGCTAGTTTTCTCTTATATAATCTATCTTACATGTGATTTGTGAACCGTTACCTGCAACTTGTAGAAAGGTGCCAGCCTCACAAACCACGTGTCATACCGCTTCAAAAAACGTGACATCCTCACTATACACATGTAAACTTTGCTCAAAATGCGGAAGCGTGCGATCAGTCAATTAGACATCTCATTCCCGGCCAATTAGTCTTAAAAGTTTCGGGAAATAATTAATCCTTTCTCCTCAAACGCCTCTTTTCATGTGGCAATTTGCCTGCGATCTGCGTAATACGGGGGTCCATTGAAATTAATGACCAACAACTGACGCTGTGTTGCAATGAGACAAAATCAAAGATTCTTTAGCTTGTTTTTTTTTGTTTATTTCGGAACCGGGGAACTTTTGATTTGGGAAAAATAAAAAGATGAAACATACTACGCATGAAAGTGGAAACCAATTTATTAAAAAAAAACAATTACCATATTTTGTCTTTGGATTACCAGCCCGCTGCGTTAGCCACTAGGCTACGTCACCCACTGCGAAGTTTCAAATCACATGCCCATCTTCATATTTAGGCACTTCCTTCATGATGGTCTTCTGCTCGCTGTTGGAGTACGCCGCCGTCGGCTACTTGAGTAAACGCCTGAAACTATACGAGATGAGGAAAAACCAAGTTCGCTCGGGTTTAGGAAATGTACTGTGAGTTCTCTTTTAATATCTTCTAAAAACTTTATTCCTAGCCTTTTGCCGTACATAAGTGCAGCAGTCCCGATGTTTATTCCCAGAAATACAGATTTTTGAGCGTCTTCGTTCGCGGCCTGTTCATAATGCGGTTTGCAAATTGCAAGTATCCCAAAAAATCGATGTGATTCTGTCAATACTATCGTATTTCTGCACGAAACCTACATATATAATATGAAACATTAAAAATATTCTCGTGAAGATACGGTAACTTTTCAGCATACTTGCAAACCCATTTAGTTTTCCAGCAGACTTGCCACCTGCTACAGTACTATAGTAAAACGATAGTAGCTTTGTAACTTTGTGTGATTTGTTGGTGAGCTGTAAGTTACTGGTTAACTTCCCATCCAAGACGGTTGACGCCTCCAAAAATTGGTAGTTGTGTTGCTCTGAAATACCTCTTGTACTTCCGCGTAATTGGCTTTTGCATAGAACGAGGCGCATGTTGAATAAATAAGTTGCAGCTCAGCATTTCGTGGTGGTGCCTCGTCTCCAGAGCCTGATCCTGAGCCTACTCCTCAAAGGACAGTCTCCATGCCCGCCTACTACAACAACGCCTACAGACCATTTTACTCTTCCACAGACCGCACGTCGAATTTGTATATTGATCAGCACACGAGACCGCCAGTGAATTTGAGGGTATACTGTGGATTTAAACGCAGTATTGTATCTACTTTGGGAAATTTGCATATAATGCGCATATCCTTTGTATCATACTCAAATTTTTGGTGCCCGTCCGAAGCTTCCGGCACCAAATTTACATAGGATATATAGGATATGCGCATCATATGCAAATTTCCCAAAGTAAGTGCAATACGCAATACTGCTTTAAGATTTCCGCGTTAACTGTAATTTAGTACACTTCGTGCATATCCCAGAAAAGGAGTGAAAGTGTTAGCTGGGTAACTCTGGGGAAAATAAATCTCGTCCCGACCCGGTTGGATACCACGAGGCAGGAGGCCTACAATTCGCCAATTGTGCCTTTGCCTTGATATAAAAGAAACCGCTACCGTAGTTTAGGCAGATAAGGGGGTTGCACTTTAGTTTTTCACAATGTTGGTTTTATGTTATGTACAGTACATCATTTTGAATCCTTATACTAGTGCACTTGGATTTCAGGATACTTTACATACAGTTGATTTTAGAGAACGAGGAACAGACGAAAAATAGGGTCGCTGCCCGCAGACACGAAAAATGCCTCAGAGGCTCTAATGCTGTCATCGGTGTCACGTAATGTCAAGTCATGTCGCGATGTGTCAATATACCCTATTCCAGGATGACGAGTGTCAGTGCATCCATCCACACCCACACCTCCTCCTCCCGACACCTCCCTCGCCTCCGAGAGTGTCACTTATTGTGACACAACACGAATTCGCCAAGAAACCGTTCCGATGGCGAAGGTTTCTAAGACCGTCGAATGTCGACAAATACTCTAGAGTCATATTCCCTGCGGTAAGGTGTTGTCATGCTGACTGACGCGTGTTGCACAAGCGGGCAGGTGCTTGTCTGGCGGGCAGGTGACGCGGGTTCGACATCACGACGCATCGCATAACAAATCTGTAGGAGAGCGTGTTAGACGGTGTTATTTTGCATACACTGCATGGGAATACAGCGTCCAACACACATTTCCAAACAGGCTATTTGTAAAAAAAAAACAGCTGCAAGCTCGCTGTAGGCTCCAGGAGCAAAGGAAATTTGCTGCAATTTTCGCATTTTGACCGTCATAGGCTCATAGGCCATACTATCAATAGAAATTATAAAAAAGGTGCAATTTGAGGTGTACCTATCCCTTTAAATAAGGACCAACCAATAATTATTTGCAGATCTATTTTCTCTTCAACGTTGGCTACTGGGCACACTTTATTCGTATCTCGAGTATGGACCCTGGATTAAATATCGATTTTTGAAAATATCAATCGATACCAATATTTATTTTAGAAAATCGATAATGTTTTTGAACAGATATGTATATTTATAATAAATATATAATTTTTCAAAGTTACAAGTCAGCAACTATCGGGGCGCGCTGATAATAATTGTTTATAATTTATAAAAGACTGGTGCATCTCCACCCTCATTCTCACAACACAATATTATTGCATATGTTCCCTTCAATCGCTCACTCACTCTCTATCTCTCTCTGCTCTCTCTCTCCCTCTCTTTACTCTCTCTCAATAATTATGATATCTCTCTCTCTCTCTCTCTTTACTCTCTCTTTCTTCATGCTCCAGTCGGGGTTACTTTTTTTGTGCAACACAGAACTCTGATTACTGTATATAAATGTATAGTTTGGAGTCTTAATTTGAGGAATACTGTATGTGTGTTTATTCATTTATTCATTTCGATGAGCAGAGTATATTGGATCGCAGTGTACTTCTTTTATGGATATAAATCTACTTCAGCTAAACATTTGCGAAAAAATGCCAACATAGGCAAAAGTCAAATTTCCTCCGCTCCTGTATACTATCTGTTTCTGAGGTGCTCTAGACGGTGCTACTTTTGTATGTGCCTGTACGTGGTTTGTGAAGCACACGGCACAGAAGGTACTTTTGCATATAGGAATGTAGTTGTTCACGCTTCCCAAACCACGTGCTACACCACTTTATTTATTATTCTTATTTGATAATTTTTGTTTGATGACGTCACGATTCGGCAATTTGAATAAAGCAATTATAGATGGCTACACGGCGGACGATATCACCTATTTTTGGGGTCGGAAGCAGGGTGATGACCAAAAGGGAGCAGTCGCTTTTGACAATTTTATGCTGCCACAATTCAAACAAAAGGCATTCACAGTGAAGAATACGACCGCGGTGACGGCTTCGGGTGAGTAGGTTAAATAATAAAATAATATTTTATGCTTCTGAGCATGTTTCCGTTGTTCAAGGTTGGATCAGTACAGTCTTCAAACTTCAAAGCATGTACGTGCCCCGCAGAGTTCTTGAGCAGGTAAACGACAAGTTCACGATAAAAAATTGTGTTTGAAATTAAAAAAAAAGAGAAGAAGAAAAAGAAATTCACCTGGAAAGTGGTAGCTTGTAGGACATCAAAGATCTGTTGATAGGTTAACACACTCATGGAATGACATAGGAAATGGGTTGACGGTTCACTGTTTTTTTTCGTGTGCCAGCCCATTTGGTGACCACTTCGTGACCATTTGGTGACAAAGTTTGGTCGAAAGCTGTCATCAACTGGTCACCAAATGGTCACGAACCAGTCACCAAATGAACTATTTGGTGACCGGCCAACGACAGTTTTTCTGCGGTTTCGGCAATTATTTCGTCTGCCTGCGGACCTTCATTTCTTTCTGTGTAATTGTTTGTTCGCTGTAATTACATACTGTGATTGCAATTGCAATTGTAATTGCATACTGTAATTGCAATTGTGTTACCGGTGATTATCATTTTCAGGTCACTACCCTCGGTTGTTCTTCGAGATTCTTCTTGTCCGAAATATGGGTTTTTATGGAATGAATATTGTGATTCCATCTATGCTAATTGTCACCATTTCTTGGGTCTCCTTCTGGTTGAATAGAGAGGTTGCTTATCTTTTTTTGTTCACTTGTGCGCAGCGTTTTTTTCGTGTGCAATTTGATGCGCGGCGACATTATCGCACAAAATTTGTGTGCGGCGATCATCTCACGCTCAAGTAATTCACGGTAAAGTTCTCGCACTCAATGTGAGCCGTTACGCCGCCTCGCACACATTGTTTTTTGTTCCAATTTTGCGAGTTGATGGATAGATGATACACAGTGCAAAAATTATCACTAAATTCACCAAATTTCATTTGAAAAATTAATTTTAGGCAAGTCCGGCCCGTGTCGGCCTCGGTGTCACAACTGTGCTCACTATGACAACGCTTATCACGACAACTAATGTTAGTTTCTTGGTTTGATTCGTTTGACGATATACATACGCTTTAAATTCAGATCACTATAAGCCTTTTTTTCTTAAGAACCACGTGTCATACCGCTTATTGGATTGACTGGGATCTTAGTAAATCACTATTCGGTGATGAATATCTCAGATTGACCTGCCTTTGAATCATTGGAAACAGTGTGATCATATATTTAATTCCCTGTTTTCTTCAGAATTCGATGCCTAAGGTCAGTTATATCAAAGGACTGGACGTCTTCTTGAATTTCTGGTGGGTTATTTCCATTCAATCTTTTAGTTGAATTAAAATGTGTATGCCTGTCGTCTAGGAGTAGGTCTAATATGCATATGAAGATGTAGGTGTAGTTGCAGCCCTGAATGAGCGTACAATCACCATAGCTCTAGTTTCTGTATCCTCGATTTTACGCTGAAACATAGTGATTACGGTACTTCCTTTTGGTGACTGTAGTTAATACTTCGTACATTCACTTTCATGCTTCATGTCAATTATAAGTAATACCGTCAATTTCAGTTTCGTGATGGTTTTTGCCTCACTCGTCGAGTACGCCGTTGTTTCTTATATGAATAAGAGAATTGCGTTGCGACGTGAAAAACGGCGGAAACAGGCCGAACAACAGCAGGTTGGCGTTAACTTATATTGGGGGTTAGAGTTCATTCATAGTGTAGTGGGTTGTGGCGCTCCTTCCAAAGAAAGATACCCGAGTTCGATTCCGTAGGGCGATAATTAGGATAATTATTTGACGACCACTTTTTCCAGAGAACGGAAATGCCCATGTTCAACAACTCGCCGAAGCAGCCGAATAACAATGTAAGTCTTTAGTTTATTTATGCGTTTCTTTTGACACCGTCATTATTCGCTTATTCCCCCTTACCATAATGCATTAACATATACACCATCAGGAAAAACGTCTGTAAAGTGCTATAACAGCCGGTTTTTGAAACGGGCGGCATTCCCATGTATCATATGAATTTGAGCACTCATTGCATAACCATTAGGAATGCAGTTGTCCGTCATACGTTTCAAAATTCGGCCGTTGATCACTTTAATGCCATTTTTTCTTCTCAAATGTTAATCTCCCCATCGGTGCTCCTCTTGCTATCTTATCCTCCGTTTTATGTGTTTTCTCGACAATTTATGGTTCAATGTCTAATGGCTTGCCTCGGAGGAAACCAACGATGGTTCGAATCCGGCCACATCCTCACTAACACCCTTGTTTTCAAGTGCATTTTAGTCGTACGAAATGGCAATGATGGTATCGCAAAACTCCACTCCAGCAAAGAGTTATGACCGGGCTCAGGTGAGATTGAGTAGTGGCATTAGTGGTTCAGTTGCTAGTGGTTTATATCGGGAAACCGACGGTGGTTCGATTCCGCCTCCCAACTGTGTTATGTCCGGGTATTTCTGTGTACTCCATCCAGCACAATTGACACATGATGTTGCTTTCTTTGCTGCATGATTGCTATTTTCTAATTGTATAAGTATAAGTGCCCGCGGGGCTTGTTTGGGCGCGTCGGCGCACACACAGCGCAGTGTGCGTTCAGTCGTCAACTTCGCCAGATCAAAGCCGCGTTTCTTATCTGACAAGACGCACGACCGTTGCTACTAGACCCATAAATTTATATAGCAGCATCGTAGCGCGTATCAACTACAATTATGTTTTCTTTTATTTATACTACAGTCGAAATGAGCTGCTGTGATTAACAAATAAAACTTTTATACTACAGTCGAAATGAGCTGCTGTGATTAACAAATAAAACTTCGTTAGAGTATCAAAAACTGTCTGTTTCTTTTCAAATGTCTTTTTTCTTTGTTTCTGTTTCTTTTCAAGTTTGTCCTACGTGTTTCTTTTAACCGCAAGCCTTTATAGATGGACTACGGTATGACACACCACTCATCTATGGTATGCTAATCTATATTTGCATGTAATTATGTTAAGTTTCTGAAGCAGGTCACCAACACGCAAGCGCCCACACATACACACAAACACACACACGTGCACCTACGAGCTAAATGTTGGGTGAAATCAGACCTTGATTCCTATATGCGTGCTTTGTTCTGTGCTCAAAATGTTTTACGTTGTGTGCCTTGTAGCTGTTTCGTTCTACTTCGTGCCGTTTTGTGCCGGTTTTTTTTGTTGCTAAGTTATATGGCATCACCCTGCGTCCTTGCATTGCAGCTCGTCGTTTCGATGTTTTAGATGCTATTACCCTCCTATTCTACAGCTCGCTGGAGCACCATAATAGGCGTGCTTTTTATAGGATTACGGAGCTTACGACATCTCTACGTACCGTTTGCGTTGCCGGATTGTGCGCTTGTACTTGTACATACTTATAGCGCATACATAGAAGGATGTGCACATCCAGAGTCGCACGTTGCTAAACTCGTACTAAACTGATCCAGTACTCGTTTAGCATCATCTGATGGAGATCCCAGTCGAGTGCGATTGTCGTACTATTCCATTGATACAGAATCCGAGACTGGTTGCTGAAGGAGCGCACTCTTTGTGGCCTGCACCATTTGGAAAGGCGAGTTGAATGTTTGTGGGGTAGTGAGTGGGTGCCAAGTGGCTCAACTGGGAGAGCGCTTGTCCTAGGCAAGTTACGCGGGATCGAACTCGTTCCACGCCAATCTTTTGCAAAACAGACTGACTTCTTCCTGACAATGAGAGTAATCAAGCTATCTGGCTCATTCTGAGGATTTTGTGGGAGAGAAAGAAAGAGAGAAATAGAGAGGGAGAGGGGATAGAGAGAGAAATAGAGAGAGAAAGAAAGATGGAGAGCAAAAAGAGAGAGAGAGAGAGAGAGAACGGTAGATAGAGAGTGAAATTAACTCATATTTCCCCCCTTCAGACGAAAAAACCGAAGAAGACTTGTCGCAATGTGACGCCTGCAAAAATCGACAAATGCAGTCGCTATGTCTTTCCACTATTGTTTTGCGGATTTAACGGTGATTTTTACAATTAGCTTACCATTTAAAGCGGCATGGTACGTGGTTTGTGAAGCTACCGAACAGTGTGTTATATGCAAACATTACCATGTGTTATAATGCAAATTCCAGTGCCAGTCTGTGCTACAAAAAGCTGTGTAAGTTTGCATACAATTCGTGGGATTCAATAGTTCGAAACGAAGATACATTCGCTCATTTACATACTAATTTTGATAATTCCAATTTCAAAAATGTTCTAATTTCTTAGTGAATATGCTAATTTCAGCCGGTTACTGGACAATAATGACCGTACTCTCAACAATTAGCGAGAACATGGGCAGCGATGATTGGATCGCCATTGTTCTCGAAGACTGAGCGCTGATTGGTCGATCGCTACAGTAATCTCGCCGGTGATTGGTTCTCACGCCGGAGAACCTGGCATTCTGCCAAATTCTAATAAAAAAATCAATTATGTGTCAATTATCGATTGTCTTTTCATTGCTCACCTCAGATATATGCGCTGTTTTTTTAATATCAGACAGGGTTGCCATTTTAATCAATATACTGAAAATGTAAATCAAAAGTTTATATATAGATACTGGTGCATCTCTGACTTTTCCTATGCCTGAATTCATTGATTTTTCATAACTACAGTACTATGTACTGTATCTTTTGTATTTTGTAGAAATTGTATTTCCAATTTTTTTTTTCCAATTTTGTGTTTTCTTTTCATGTGTCCGTGTTGTCACTGTATTGTGTGTGTGTGTGTGTGATTTGCATGTGTAACAAATTTAAAGGGATGTGATATGGTCACTGCAAAATTGTATTGCATTTTGTTACTTTAGATAAAAGCCTGGAAAGAATGGGTTGCAATTGCATATAAATATGTTGTCCGGACCCGACCCTTGTACAAAATAATTGGTCTGGAAAGTTGTGCCTTTACTCCGCTGTTTTACCTCATGCCAACGTTTGCCGATTGGCTGTCATCGGAACTCTATGCCAATCAGCAATTTGCATACTGTGTGAAAGAAGAATCAAGTTGAAGGCGTAAAGACGCCTTCATAATTTATAGATCGCAGCAATCCATTCGTTCTCGGCTTTTGTTTTAAAATATAAGTAGGTTTTGCAGTCACTATGCTACTGTATACCATAACGCATATGATGTGTCAATTGCTTAGGAAACATACATGTGTGAAAACAAGCGGATTTTTATATTTTAAATGGGTATATCGCTCGCCACTCGCGCGTCAATTCTGCGCTGTTTCAAAGCGGCACATAAGGCAATGATGCAATATATGCGGGTTGCACTGCCCAGAATGCAATCAAAACATAGTAGAAATAAACTCCCTAGAAAGCAATATGATTATTTTTATGACATAGATAAAACTATATTAAAGGGACATGGCACACGGTTTGTGAAGCGTGACGTCGGAAAACTGAATTTCCTTGTATTCTATGCGAATTCACAGTATATAATACATGTGAAATGTAGTTTGTTCATCGTATTTTACACAAACCACGTTCCATACCGCTTTAGATAGAACAATATTAATAAAGAAACTAATCCAATACATTCTACGATCTCGTTCATATCAGCCGCAAATGTTTTTGCAGTATTCTAACGTTTTTTCATGATTTGATAAATGTGAATAATAAAATGTTTCAAATAAATTGTAAAATCTAATGATTAGGTAGCGATGCATTCGAGTAGTTGATGTGATCTTACAGTATTAAAAAAGCTACATAGTCTTTTACAGCAGCTTTTGCAACAAAAATTTAACACAAATACATCGAAACGTTGATCCCAAGAATCACCTTACATTGGTGAAAGTGGCAGATACAACTTTTCCAAAATCTTATAAATTGACATTCTTATGCTTATTCTATACACACTTGTCCTAGAAAAGGCTAATTCAAATAATCAAGAAGCACCATTTCTAGATCTGTTCCTCAAAAGATCAAATGACAGATGGAACATAACCCTTTATAACAAAACCGATGATTATTCTTTTGAGGTTAACCGGTTTCCTATTTAGGACACTCACATTAGCCCCACTATCAAACTGAATTTCATTTTAGGAGAAGTCATCAGAATTCATAGATGTACATCTGAACTTTCACAGTTCAAGCTTAAAGTTAAGGAATTCATTAATAAACTTCTCAGTAATGGATACCCATTTAATATTATTATCAGTTTCATACATAAATCAATCACCCGCTATCCCATTATCTCATATAAGTATAACTCAAACCCTAACATATTGCGCAAATGGATTGGGTCACTCAGTTTGCCTTTAGCATTATAGCCTATACAGGACTCACGTCAGTCACACTACAAAGTACAGATTATTATGCACACTGAAAATTACACTCTACTTTTTTCTTTTTTTTTCCTATATTTTAATATATCTCCACTTATCCTTTAATTTTATTCCACCGGGGCATCGTACTGAAGATGACCCCATCCCGGTGGCATAAATCCTCGTCTATGACTTAGGGGTCGAAACGAGGTACCCTACTATCTACCCTTATACCATTATTATTTTTCGTTCAGTTTTCCTATTACTCTATATTATATTTATTGTATTATAATTATTATACTTGTAATAATGTTTTTTTGTCTATTGTGTTAATTATCGTAATTGTGCATTGATGATAGTATAGTATGCGTAGTGTCGTTAAGTTTTTAAAACAAGCAGTATGTTTATAAGCAACTGTCGATTAATGGTACGTACAGGCTTCATAATGTAAGCTGGTTAGCTTTGCTACCAAAAAGTATAAGGCCAATATCTATCTTGACTAAATATGCTCTCATATGTTACCTAAATAGATAACACATGGGATTGGATATGCTCATTGCGGCAATAAAAACCTACATTACTTACATTTTGAGAATAATAATTTGTTACATGGACTAGTATACCGTATACCTTACGCTTGAACTTACGTTAATGCTACGTTTGTGCCTGTCTGTGTTGTCTGCTCCCGTTATTATTATAATGGGGTTTCCAAGTATGCTTAAAAATCTACCGTATTTTGGAACTACCCTACAGTATTTTATAATTTTCCATAATAAATAGTCATGTTTAATTCCAAAATACGGTCGATTTGGCAGAAACGCACGATTTTTGGCATACTCGGAAACCCATAAAGCTATTTTCTTTCGCTTTAGAGTATTGTGTACGTTATTGTCTCTAGTATTTTCTCCATTGTACTGACAGTTTTCCTACAACTGCCCTCATTTATTGATTGATGTATGCTTTACATGGATTTCCATTAATTACTTGATAATTGCTATTGATTATTGATTTATTGGTTTATTGATTATTGAATAAAAAAAATTATAGATGGCTACTCGATGAGCTCCATTCACTACCACTGGTGCGGTGCCAATCCTTCGCCAGATTGTAGCTCGGTGCGAATTGGAGATATCGAATTGCCGTCTTATACGTTTTCGGAATTCTGCGTCAATGACACGGTGGCCACGCTGGAATCGGGTCCGTAATTTTTTCTTAATCTTTCTCTCAAAATATAAATGTGTAACATTTTGAGTGTATCGTATAAAACACGGTAATTCAGTGGAGCAACCGATGTTTTAAAAGATGAGGAAATCTGTATAATACGTCGGAAAATCAAATTTCACATCTGTGGGTCCGTTGAAATTTGAAATTACGATAACCAGAAGTTTAAACTTATTAGTTTTTATAGGATCCTACTCCCGCCTCGCTGTGCTTTTCATATTCGACAGGGACAGTGGATTTTACATGCTTCAAATATTTGTGCCCGCAGCGCTCGTTGTGGCAATTAGCTGGGTGAGTAATTGGAAAATTATTCTACTTCAACAACGAGAATACACTTTATTTACACTTGTGAAGCTCTTTATAACATAAATTTGTGGATCTAAACTAAAGGTTTATACTTTGTTCATCAAATGAAAAGTTGCGAGTTGCGAGCCTAGGCATTGAGTAGGCCTCGTGTAAGGTGGGATTCTTTTTCATAAGTTGAAAGTAACTGGGAAACAAAGCCTTTAGAGAAGGGACTTCTATCGTGAGGCCGGTTCCAATAAAATGCTGGGCAAGTTCGCACGAAAAGATGATATCCAAAGCATAGCTTTTATTAGACTACCTAATTTCAGGTTTCCTTCTGGATTAATCGTGACTCCGCTCCATCCCGTACAATTATTGGCGTCATGACAGGTGGGTGAATGGATTGTGGCTCTGTCTCCGGGGAAAACAACCAAAGTTCGAATCCCGTCAGCACACGAGGCTGACACACTTGCACATACACACATATGCATACACACAGGCACATACGCACATGCGCACATACACACACAAACACACACATGCACAAACAAATACACAACACATACATACACACGCACACACACACACACGAAAACACACGCAAGCATACACGCACATATAGACGTCTATATTATTGATTTCAGTTCTCACGGAAACCCATCTAATGACCGGAACAAATCGGCGTCTACCACCGGTATCTTATATAAAGGTAGGTTTCTAGCCATGAGTAACTTTCCCTGGTGTAACCTAGAAGTTACTCGGAATGAGAATGATGCGCGGTTATGTAACACTTGGATTATCTCACAGTAAGAATTGAAATATCTAATATTTAATAGTTTAGGCAGTCGACGTATATCTGGGTTTCTGCTATATACTCGTCGTGCTGGCCCTGATAGAGTACGCATGCGTCGCGTACACAAAGGTACCATTTGAGTTGGTTTACAGAACAACATTATATGTAATTTTAATAATGAATTAAGTATAATTTTATAATTTTTTCGTATCTCAAGGAACTCTGGGAAATCCTTAGAGCTTCTTTCAAAATTTACAAATCGCGGAAATATACCCCTAGCCGACCAGAAAATCTTCTAAAATGAATGCAGATCCAAGTACCAATTGTGCGGTAATTATAAGCTCAATTACGGTAAATTATTAATTATATAATGAACATTCTATTGTTTTATTCTTCAAGGAGCCAAGCTCGCGGGTGAGTTTTATTCGCAAAGTAAATGTTCGTGAGCATTAAAAACATATTTTGTTTTTCACGATTTTTGCTCGTCTATGGTCTAGTGTTTCGTGTTTTATGTTATTGTAAAGCTAAGCCTAATACCATGATTGTATAAATTGAATGTAGACTTGTAGCCTGTATTAGTTCGTGTGTAGATGAAATACATATGTATGTATCACAGTCAACGCATACCAGACACATACACGCACACACACACACACACACACACTCGCGCGCACACACATACCCGCACACACACAACACACACACACACACACACACACACACACACACACACACATCTCCTCCTAGATTCCAGCGCCTTTGGTAGCTATTGCATACATCGCGATATCCAAGCCAATGTCTATGGTCGCGCACTGTTAGCATTTTCCTAATTGTACCATTTACGATTATCCGTCCTGTGCTGCTGCATATTCGGATATTCGGTAGTTGTAATACCTCCATTGCACTAATTGTAAGGCTAGTAGACTATAGTTTATGTACAGTAATAGGTAGCCTCAAACATTGCCTGCGAATCATGTTGATATAATAAGGTATGACACTTTGTCATTATCTCTTAGCCCCGCTTTAGAATATCTCCTGTCGGAGCACCGAAGCTATGTTATAGTCGAGCTGTGGTACAATATTCATATTTTAGAAAAAGCATGAGGATCGCAGAAGGAAGAACACGAAGGTTGAAGTGAAGCCGACAATACAACAGCCGGATCTGCTGCAGGGTGAGAAACAGAGAGGGAGAGAGAGAGAGCGAGAGAGAGAGAGAGAAAGAGAGAGAGAGAGGGAGAGACAGAGAGGGATAGTGGGAGTGAGGGATAGATGGTGAGAGGGTGAGAGATAGAGGGAGAAACAGAGGTAGTGAGAGAGAAATAGAGAGGGAAAGAGAGGGATTGAGGGAGATAGAGAGACAGGGAGGAATAGAGGGAGAGAGAGAGTTGTTGGAATTTGGAACTGGAACCATAGGAGAACGGGGATACATACGTTAGAGAGAGAGAAAGAAAGAAAGATTGGCATACAGGGATAAAGTTAGAGAGACGAGATTTAGAATCATAGAGAAGCTATATTTCAGATGCACGTCTAGCCGAGTGCACCTGCAACACAACACAATCAATAGTCGCAATTGTGAAGCAACCAAATAAGTTCTGCATTCGGCATTCACACATCGACATAGCATCCAGAGCAATATTTCCGGGATCGGTTGGTCTTAATTGTAATCACCATAGCTACGCGAACATTTGGCGATCATCTCCCACCCTTCTAGCTCACCATATAACGAGACAATTATCTTGAGGGTGGCAGCGCTATAGCATGACCGTTGTAATAATGATGTTGGTGTTTGTGGTGCATCGCGCAGCATGGCTCAATATAATAATGTTTTGCTGTGCCATAGCCATAGCGCTACTTGTTTTTTTCGCGAAACATTACTATGCAATGTTGTGATGCACTGCATCGTAATCGTAGAATCATGGATCCACTTGGTGCACCGCTGCGTTATGACAGAACAATCGCAGTTGTTGTCCTACTTGGTGCGCCGCGGCGTTATGACTCTAATTAGTGCGCCGCGCCATGATGATTCTTATTAGTGCGCCACTCGCATCAAAATGAGCGCAAGTACATTCGTATTTTCTTTTCAGTTCGCCCTCTTCAACCTCATCTTCTGGTTAGTTCTTCTGACGAAAACCAACCGTATGCCGTACAATACGATAGTCGGGTCGAGATGCTGACGCGCCACTGTATCTCGCTCATCTTTGGCAGCAACACCGCCACGTTTGCGCCAATCGCGCTCCTCTTTCACGGCACTGCCGCCACATATGCGCCATTCTTGCCTAGGGCCCCCCGTTCGGCACGTCGACCGTAGAAAAAAAAGAGCATGGCTGATTTTATGAGTGCGGCTCAACATCAAAGTGCCATTTCATAGCAAAACACTCTTGCTACACATTAACAATACATAATGTGAGGTAAGTTTAGAGCCGTCTTCGCAAAAGTAACTATATTTTATTTATAATAACATTTTTTCTCTCGTCCTACTGTGCTTTTTGACACTATGTTCAATGTTGGTGCTACTTTAGTCTTTTTGGTATTCAAATTGTTTCTTTAAGTTTACTAATGCTCTTTCTAAAGAAAATGCACATAATGTTACTATGATAGCATAAGACAATGAGCATGTTAGTGGCAGAAGATGAGACTTTTTGAATGTGACTGAATTACAGCATTTCTCCAATACGGTTAACAAAGCAATATCTTTTTTTTATCGCGTCAAAAATCTATATTTCACTAGTTGTTTTTAATGCTCTATTAACTATTAGGTAGGAAAACACGATTTCAGCATTTCTGGGACATCTAATATACTTTCCCTTCATTTTATAATATAATTTTCCCCATATTTTTGTTGTCATTTTATGATTTAACTATTTCTAGGTATTTCCCTGGTTTTGTATCTTACAAGAAAATTTGCACAAGTTTTGACTTTGTTATTGAAACATTTCATTTCAAATGCAAGGTTACGAAAATCGTTTCCATGGATTCTCAGAGACGCGAGAGCTTGGCGAGAGACTAGCGAAATCTCGGCGAAGTTCGCAGCTGAACTAGGCGAACCTAATTTTGTTTTGTTGGCACACCGCCAAAGTTTTTGCTTTGTTGATCACAGGCTTGGTCACTTGGACTTGGACTCACATAACTCACTAGGTCTGCAAAAACAACATAGGAAATGATTGAACCCATGTCGATACAGGTCGCTGTTTTTTGTGGGCCTGCCCATTTGGTGACCAATTTGTGACCAAGTTTAATCGAAAACCGTATCAGGTGGTCACCAAGTGGTCACGAACGAGTCACGAACCAGTCACCAAATGGTTTTTTTCAGTAAAAACCATTTGGTGATGGGCCAACAACGGTTTTTTGTGGTTTCGGTTTCAGCAATTACTCCGTTTTCCTGTGAAACAATTAAAGCAAATGTAAAAATCTTCTTTATTGACACAAGAGAAAGAACAAAGAACCAAAACGACCCGTAGCGAATGGAAACAACAAAATAAAAATAAAAATACGCAAATCTCAAAATATACGAAAAATATAACATGCTCCTTTAAATTAGTCACGCCCACGAATATAAAGCGCAAATATTTCTTACTGATACTTTTTCTTACTAAAATTGTAAATATTTTTTATGTATACGTATCTAAAAAGCATACAAGTGTCCTCGAAAATAAATAAATGAAAGGAAAAAGTACATCTTTCAACTTCATAATAGTAAGGAATGCTCAATAGTCTCAATCTATACACTCCTTCATTCAATGGGTACTGTATTCAGCGAAATACCTGCCGGTTTTTTGAAGCGCATCGCGGACAACTGAATTCCTACGGATTTATGCTAATTTTCTCGAATTTGGCTCGATTTTTATTCTAATTTATGTTGATTTGCATAAGCTGCATGAGAATGTTGGTGTACTCGATGGGGGTTCAAAAACCGGCCGGTATTTCGCTTTAAGCAACGGAGGGAGATGCGTGTTAGTTTCGGGAAAAGATTTTTGAACGAGGGCGAACTACATTGTTTGTGGAATATTAGCCTTATAACAAAAAAACTGAAAGTATAGTAAAACCAACTATTCTCTTGGCACAAATCAGCACAAATCTCAAAGGGATCCTGTTTGGTAGAATTGAATCAAAAATAAAGAAGAAGAAGAATAGTTGAAGCGTCGCGATGCCGCAGTGCTACATCTTAATGGCACTACTACAGAGTTTTGCGATGACCATTTTAAAGGGAATGTCAACCCGGTTTTGCATGTTGGGCTCAAAAAAAAAAGCTTACGTTTTGCAGGTAATGAAAGTAAAAATAAAAATAAACAAAAACGTTTACATGAGAAGAAAAAGAATTTCACAACCCTCTAAAAAAATTCCATCAATATGGGATTCCGCTCGTCTGCTGAAAAACAGCGGATTCTTGATGCAAATGACTTTGAATTCACGAGGCTGTTAGTCAGCAAAGAAAGAGAGGAGTGCGGCGAGAGAAAGAAAAAAGATGCATACTAGACGCGTGCTACAGATGGAAGATGCGCACTAGACGCGTGCTAACTCGATATTTTTGAAGCTACCATATTTTTTGATAGCGCGTTATAGAATCTCCGTGAATAAGACTTGAAATTCGCTATAAGATGACCCACACATGCGTATGAAAAGACGAACACCGCCTATAAAAGAAAATATGTTGTCTGATATTGACATTGTCGGAAATATATCCTACATGTGGAAACCCATGAGGCGGTAAGCCTGAAACATCACAAGATATGAACAAGGTTGAGAAACAATATGTGAGCTACTTTAATGTGAAATATTTCAAGATTCAGCTTTCAAACCAAAGAGATGTGAGAAAAACTACGGAGCGAAAGAGCGATCGAGTGGGGGAGAGAGAAGACAGAGAGAGAGAGAGAGAGAGAAGACAGAGAGAGAGAGAGAGAGAGAGAAGACAGAGAGAAATAGGGGAACAAGATAAAGCTGTTATTACCATTAATCTTCTGACAACATCGACCCAAAGGTTAAACTTCGAAGGTCAAAGTACAAAGGTCAAAGTTCAAAGGTAGGTCGGCTCATGTGTGGCGGTCAGTCGTACATCGCATGCACTGTCTCCTGAAGTCTCATTAGCATACGCTCCAATTGGAACCAGAGTAGTCGCCTCACCGGGAGAAGCGGAACAACGACCGTTTTTCTGAAAGGTACGGCTTTAAAGTGGCAGGGTACGTGGTTTCTCAAATGTACTGTGTCACGGTGTCCCCACGTATTATATGCAAATTATGTGTAATCCTAAGCCTAAGCATCGACGGCACAGAATGGAACGCAATTTGCGTATGATCATGGTAATGAAGTTGTGTAAAATAGAGTAGTGATTTATATGCTTTATTACATTGGCAGTGAAGAGAATACTTCATACTTACTTCCAAACGTACGTACTTTCAAACTTTTGAAAGTTAGCTAAAATTAAATTGTCTACCTTCGTCTCCTTTTTACTTGCGAAGTTGGATTTGGTCTCTTTCAATTGTGTGGTTGAGCCGTGTTGTCGGTAACGCTGTTGCAGTTGACTGTTTAGGGCTCCTGAAGAGGTTAATATACCTTTTATTCCCAGCGGTAACATATCAATAATATAATTATATAATATATTCCAAATGGTAACAATGTTTATACCAGGAATTGTAAAGCAATTATGGATTGTTAATAAAGGATCAATTATTACTGTCAATTCTTGGTCATTAAAGGAGGAGGCTCACGAGAATGAAGTGCTATTGGTGAAATTAATAAATATGTAAAAACAAATCGTATATACACTAACCGTATAAAATCCAATTAATCGCCGAATTTGTGAAGGGTAACGCGTGGATAAAATACATACAGTAGACAAAGAGTGGTGGGACGTTGTCGTTATTATCACCTAAAATATCCCGGTTTCTATAAAGTGGAGCCGTTTACGGATACCGTAGCCTGATGGAACTTAGGCTTTTGTTCACATTATTATTCTACGTAACAAATGGTTTAGGAAAATATTGCATGACATTCATAACTAACACTTGGTCAAATAATCAGACTGTTTTCGAATACGATACGTTTCAAGAGTATCATATATTCACTTCATCTGAACGGGAACTGCTTCCGTACGCTTTGCCACACCCCGCCCCATCCCCAGAGAATCTTGCGATATATGTTCAGTCCCCAGAGAATAGTTCCCTGGGGAGCCAGAGAAAATTTCCCCGGGGAGAGATGATAACATAATAATGCTATGTTCTGTCCCCAGGGAATATTTTACCCCGGGGAATCTTAGTGGTGAGTGTGGCTTCAGACATCTCACTAAGGGCCCCTGATTCCAACTATGCCATACCTGTGTACTCCAAGTAGACAGCGAACACGGTGGCCACCCAAAACGGGGTCCAACATAAGAAGTAAAAACACGCGACGGCCAATGTGTACAATGAGATGCGCATCAAGGGTATGTGCGAACTCTGAAATAAGTTAGCGTTGTTTATTTTTTTTCTGTCTTATAAGCCTAATAAGTCACACCAAAAATAATCCATCAAACGCTATGGAACATATGGAAACATGGTGTTTTTTTATCAAGATTTTACGCGCACTGGCGAAGTACAGGCGAAAAGATGGCGTACATGTGACGAGGTGACGTACTTTTGGCGCCTTTCGAGCACACCCGGAAACTAGAAGTACCGTACCTTAAACGTCCTAGCGTGATCTCTCAGGGAGGATAGTAGTTTGAAATAAAAGTATCCAACAAGTGTCAATGGTAGACAGTAGCACAGAATAAATTGGTAGATCGTGAACATTGTAAAGACAAGCGAGGAAATATTCAACATTGTGCACTTTTCAATCTAAATCGACTTATTGATTATTGATTATTAATTTACCGATTGATTTCTAATAGTACTTATCGTTTTATCGATTTATTGATTTGGAAACATTTTAAATGGCTTATTTTTGCACATGTGACTCTACAAGAATATGTCTTACGGACGACAAATAGGAACTAGCCGGCGTTGAACCCGCGATGTGCTACTAGTACGACGGCTTCAACCACTCGGCCATCAGGGACTTTTTCAGGGAGAACTATAACCTCACCTTCATCCGAATCATCCTTCCATCGGTAATCTTTTCAAAAAGCACTATTTCTCGGGCAGAGAAACTCCAGAGTAAAGGGCAGAGAGTTATAAGGGCGTAGGCCGCCAAACCTAAAAAACCATAATAGTCTACCCATCCAATCTACCAATCAAACATGAAATACACTACAATTACAGTACAGTCAGATTACCACCATATCGTTCATAACTGTACTAATAGAGTCATTCCTACCATCGTACGTAGCACTACCGTTACGTGTAACTAAACCACTTACCTGTCAGCCGTATACCGTATAGCTGTATTAACATACGGCATATAATACAATACAATACCCAACAATTACCACACCATACCAGACCTATGAATATGGGAATGCAATATCATACCATGTAGTTACCACGTAATTATCGTAATTATCGTGCATATCATAATACATTACCCATATAGCATTGCTTACACGATAAATACCCATTTCGATAAAAATTTTATGATAAAACTTTATCGTGCACAAGACCTGGCCCGTGGCAATACGCGCACTTTTATCACATCATGTACGTTGCAGTTATGTGCACGATAAATTATTTTGCGCGTTATCGTGTAAGAGCGTACTGTATGATATGATAAATTTTTCTCATATCGTGTAAGGCCGAGTTACGCGATGTGATAAAAGATAATTTACCTATAACTAACTATCGTACGTAATAAAAAATTACCGTACCTATGAGAATGCATATTGCAAACTTTCTGGATCGTAGGACTTTCTTCTGTGGGTGACATACGCCGGCAAATCGGTCGAACGCCATGGCGGTGATAATTAGAGCGGAGAGAATCTAGAGAAGCAAAGATAGAAGTCATCTCTCTCTCTTTCTCTCTCCCCACTCTTCTCTTTCTTCTCCCCACCCTCTCTCTCTCTCTGACTCTGTCCCTGCCTCTATCTCTACCTCTCTCTCTGAATAGGAATATAGTGAATACTACCTTTCCAAAGTTTTCAAATACTGCGTGTAACTTGCACGGCATCGAGCCGAACATCCAGAAACCAAGAATCTGAAAGGTCTTAGTATTATGTAACAACGATTAGTTTGGCCAACGTGACCATCATTATTCATCAATAAATTATTTATTACGCACAATAAGTTCATGAATTCAACTATGAACTATGACGAGAAGCACAGGTAGTTCCGGAGAAATTACAATAGTAAGAACATAATTACCTGATCAATTACTGTGAACGGTAAGCTGAGACAGACACCAAAGTCCACACAACTCAGCACGACCACATATAGCAGTGTGTTATCAAGATTGGCGCGTCTGTAAATATTACTTTAATCAACCGGATAAGTTTACTTACCATAACTTGAGAAATTTAAATTGCTTAAACACATAGATTTTGATGTTGGGTTGGCTATATGCATGGCATTGTGCCAAGAAGAAGCCGCCCTGTGCTTATTGTTAGCGGTGCTACGGAATTAAAACGGTCGGATTCAGTCCCGCATTGGTAAGGCTCTACGTGTGAGGCAACCCGTTTTAAGATTTCCTCCGAACTGAAGACACAGGCCGACTTATAAAAAAGAATACAGCTTTTTCGCTCAGACATGCACCATGTGATCAAGATCTGCTATCAAGTAATAAGCCTTGAACAAAGTCTTGAACGATGAATAAAGGATCACGATCGTGTGACGTAAAAGACTTATTTATTTATTTATGTGAAAAAAAACAATACCTCGATCGCACGACATGGTATATTGTAGTGAGGACAGCCACATTACCGCAAGTTCCTGAAAATTAGTCGAGTTAATTGAGGTTACAGTAACGACAACAAGTTGCGTACCATACCATAACCTATGTGCGCCACTGTGCGCCGAAGGTGCACTTAAAACGTAGCATCCCATAACGCATAACCTATGCGCGCCACTAGTGCACCGACGGTGCGCCAACCGGATTTGTTCGTAGAACTTCAGAACTTCACTTTTTACAATAGTGTTTTTATCAATGGCTATACGAATTTTACGTCGTAAACTTTTCGACATATATTGTGTGCGAACTTTTTTTTTCTATCATATTCTAGGTTATATTTCAAATTTCAAGACACTACAATTACATCTCCCCGCAAGCCATAAACAATGCGCGGGTGGTGGTTTTTTTACAATTTTCTTTCTTTGCTTTGCGGAAATAGCAGTTTTTTGCAATTCTTGCATTTTTTATACATTTGCGTGCCACAATCTACAATGTCTAGTAAACTAACCAATTCATGATTTTGCGAATTTTACTTATAACACTAATGTTGAAATTCTGTTTTTCCTGCTCTCCCTCTGTTATATATGCCAGTGAACAGGAATCAAATTCCAACATGAAGCCCCTAGTAATAAAGCCTCCACAGCATTCTGAATCTAACCCAGCATTTCCAGACACTTTGCGTAAACTTAATCCCGAAATTAAACCAGCTCTTGACAATAAGTTAGGCTTGTTAGTTACGCCTACGCCACCTACGCCTCAGTTCCTAGCGAAATCTCGGCTTATTACAGTATTATACCGTAATATTCAGGCTAATATTCCGCAGGATCCTCACAATGGGCCAATTGGTCATAACATTAATTTACATAGCGTAAACTATAAAACTAACTGGCAAGGAGCCAAATCATCTCAAAGCATGAATACAAATGTTGGATCAAGTATAAGTAATCAAGGCTTCGAAAACGAAATCGGGACGAATACCGGACCAAGATCAAGTTGGTATGGATCTAGCAAATATGAAGCCGCGTTGCGGTCGAGGTTTAACGACGGCAAACCCGGTACTTCAGATTTTGAAATAATGAGAGGATCTACCAAGAATGAAGGAAAACACACTAGTTTTCAAAGTACTAAAGCCCTAAATTCACTTTCAAGTGACGAAAATCGTGGAGAATTTTCGGATCGAAACGGTGTTGATCAGGATTTTAACTATGGTGACCACGACTATCACGGACAGAATAAAGCGGGCAAAACTCGCACACGTGCTGGATCAAATCAGCACACTGACAGCACAGATGCTGCAAGGAACCAGGCTAAATCTTCAGAAACTTTATATGAAAGCGAGGACTTGGAATACAGCGACGAACAAGAATATGTAGATGAAACTTCCGAAAATGGCCATATTCACGATTATGATAAAGATTCATTCGATTCTCAAGACTCCGCTGCTGCGGCTGAAACTGCAGCTAATGGGGCAGCAGGTTTCGATGCTCCTGAAGCTCGTGAAGCAGGAGCCGTTTCTGAAGCAAACGGGGCAGCAGGTTTTGCTGCGTCTGAAGCTACTGAAGCTGGAGTCAGTTCCGGTAAGAGCCGCGCTACCAGTACAAATAACCGAGGACGAAATTGGAGTGCGAAAAATCGGAATTCTAACAAACTCAACTCAAAATCAAAATTACAGACATCAAATGGTTCCCGTTCGGGTTCAAGAGTCGACCAACTTGTAAGGCAAAACCAAAAGAATGTGTACAAAAACGGCCGATCCGGTACGAAAACGGACCCTTACCGTGAATACGGTACCAGGAAGAATTTAAAGGCTGGCAGCAACCGTAGAAACGGTACTTTGAGAAGTAAATCTCGAACTGAAAAGGAGTTCGTCGTGTCCTCAAGAAACCGCAATAATAACCTGAAAGACTCGAGCAGTCGCAAGAACGCCGAGCACAAGACCGTGGGTAAGAATCGCACACGTGCGGGACCAAAGCAGGACAAGCACAGCACAGGTACAGGTGCCGGAAGGAACCAAGACAACTATCGCACATACGTTTCAGTAGACCAGAGCAATCCTGGCACAAGTGCCAGTCGGGATCCTGACGAGAGCTATTTCGATACTGACCAATTATTAGACGAGTCTTACGATGAAATCGACGATAACTCGGAAGACTACGAATATGAGGACACCGTGGTGGACGTGGTCAAAGTGGTGGTACCAGAATCGGAAAATGGCACCGCCAAAGGTTGGAATACCGATTTATTGAATGGTGGACGAAACTTGACCGAGAAGGAAAAGACGGTGACTCCTTTTCCATTCGCACTAATCATTAGAGCGGTATGACACGCGGTTTTGAAACCAATGTTGGTCCTTCCGGCATATAGAAAGTCACATATGAGAATGTAGTTCTCCCGAATACGTTTCAAAATTGTGTAAATTCCACTTCAAAATAGTAGGTGCGTATAGAATGCCGACGGTATATATTTTGTAGTAGCACAAATTCGGCCTATTGGATAATACACCACTGGACACCACTTTAACTTTTGCGTGAAAAGGAAGTATTTTGTAAAGATTTATTATTAATAATCACAACGTAAATATGCTAATTATGATATGATAATCCATATTTCGATCTAATCTTTGAAATTGGCACATGTTTAGCTGAAGCTGTCCAGTGGTGTCCAGTGGTGTCCGGGTGTCTGTGGTGTATTATCCAATAAGCCCAAATTTCATGCATTTCAGGACGTGGAAGACCGGAGCTACTATTTGTATAGAACGTTTCGAGATAGACAGCTAGGAGATGCAGAAGACCAGACTAGTAAGACTATTGTCTAGTTGTTTTTCAAGAAACATCCCACTTCCTGCAAGCGGCATTTACTTCAGCATATCCTTCACTGATGGAGTTCCGCGCCACCGCCGCGCACCAAGAAGTGCGCGGATACCAGATGGCTTTTCCGTCTCGCATCCTAGTGGGGGTGCGCAGCCCCGTATCCTTGTTTTATGGTGCGGCGTTGGTGCGGAGTTTCACGTTGTAGTATATGGAAAGGCGCTGGTATAGCAAATGAAACGAAACGCCTACCACGTAACTGAAATATCTGGAACAGAAAAACTATGTTTCTGCACAGTAGACTTATAATTTTCTGCACAGGAGACTTATAACCAAAAAAGTCGCAAAATTCTAAACTCCAGAGCTTCGCTACGCTGACCGAGCCACAAAGGGACGTGACGAAGCATGGAAATCAAATACCGGAGTCGTTTACTTTACAAGTTAGTTCCTATTCGCCTATAAAGGTGCACACACTTGAGGCGTAAAAGATTTATTTATTTATTTATTTATTCGTTTTGAAGGTTGGGTAATCGCGGGATACGAATCCGCGCCTGATGTTCGACACTTCGCTTCGCTGCGCTGACCAATGCGCCATCGTCGCTCTCTACTAATAGCAAACTAACATGACATTTTCTTGATCTATAATGTTTTTTTATGTAAAAAGGTATATCTCGAGATAAAGATGGAATTTGACAAAATTAACAAATTAACTTTTAGGTTTTCAAAATGGAAGTTCAACTACAAAGGAGCAAATATTGGTGAACCCCGTTGTGCAATTTACTTCATCTACATTGTATGAAGTAGAAGAACCCAGAGAAACACCAGCTAAGATTATGCAGTCGGTATGTTTTTTTCTAAAGCGGTGTGACATGTGATTGGTCAAACATATATGATATATTGGACAATTCATTGTGTCCCTCAGGGCTTTTCCACGAGACATATTGTATGAAAATGGATGTGTCCAGTATTGCACGTGTTTCATAAATCGCGTGCTATGACGCTTAAAAGTTTAGAAGTTCCAGTAAAAGAAATATTCCGCAATTCCATGACGGAAAAAATCAATTTTTAGCAACTATGAATATTTACTTTCACACATATGTCATACTTTCCATATGTCATAAACTTTTGAACAAATTTAGATAGAAACGAAAACCTACGGAATGGTGAAAGCGGAAATGCTTCAATATTCGTGAGTTCATATAATTTTTCCAGATTCTTAAAAAAACATGAAGGGCATTTCGGAGTTAGTCTGGCATGCGTTCGAAAACCAGTTGTCATACCGCTTTAAATATTTCATTTTAGCAATACTTCAAACGGGGTGGCAGAAATAGCCATGAAACTAGGAGTGAACACTACCATCACAGAAGTCACTGCATTTTTGAAGGATGTATTTCCGACGAACAAGCTTATATCCGCATTTAAGGTAGAGTTAAGCCCATTGTTATTGTTAGTGTTACTGTGTTGTCGTAGGTTCAGGTATTTGTTAGACTCATTGTTAGGCACGTTAGTTAAGCGAGTATGCTTGCTGCGCGCATGTCACGCACCGAATATTGCTGCGCTACGTCGCATATAACAAGTTAGTTTCTGCGTTTGTAGCGCTGCACTGGTTACGGTACTTTAAAATGATGAACAATTTTATTTGGCGCATGTTTCTTTTGTATGTAATGACACGGTAAAGAACTATGTAAAGTCATGACTAAGCCTAGATTTACACATTTTCGTGGTAAATTCATATTCCCGCCATTACTCTAGGTATTCTACCCCTCTACCCATCTACACACTTCCCTACAGAAGGTCTCGATACCATGATGCAATAATCAATAATTGTAAATAAAAAAAACTTGATGTGCCTTATTTCATTTTATTTTATAAAAAAAACCAACAACTAAATTTGTAAAGAATATTTGAAAATTCAAAAATGTTAGGAAAAAAATTAAAGATAAGTTAAATAAAAATATTGAGAAATAAAAAAAATACGAACCTAGCAAGAAGAGTAGTAGGTATCCAATAGCCATAACCATTACATGGAGGTCTTCATGATTTGGTGGAGGAAGAACGTCGGTGACCTCTGACGGAGGAAGGTCCTAAATAGAAGGATAATTAATTAAATTAAATTACATAATAAACAAACGCATTTCTTATTCATCAAGTCTCAAGGCATATCCCGTTCTTCAAGGCTGTATTCAATCAAAGCTCATTTCGTGTTCCACATAGGCTCTAGGTCTAGAAATTAAACACAATATGCATAATAAGAGCTCATGGTAAGCGTAAGATTTAAGTTTAATGTTAGCCTACGCCTCAAAACTACCTATCTACGCCTACCTAACTAGGCCTAAAACGCAAGGTCAACCAAATGTTTAGCCAATTTATTTTACATTTTTACTGGAACGCCCATGCACTTCACCTTTGGCCGCGCCAGCAACCTGCTGATATAAGTGACATAGCTTAAATAATAGTCAAAACGCCTGCTCAGCGTAAAGTTGTCCATTTGAGAGCGTATAAAATCACTCTCCATTTTTTATACTGCAATACCAGAGGAATATTATTGTAACAGCAGAAAATTACGATAAAAACATCAACGTAAGGGAGAGAGAGTAATACACAGAAGTAATTTCATGATTATATGATGATAACAGGTATATATATATAATATATATATATATGTATATATATATATTTAGTATATGCTATGCAATTTTCTCTCAAAATGCAGGAATAATAATAATTATTAGTCAAGATAGCAACATTTATCATTTTACGAGGCGAATGATTATTTACAGAGTATTTCTTTTCTACCTACTTTTGTAGTAATTTACTACCATAAACAATATTTTAATAGAGGCTATAAAGCTAGAGCGGATACAAAATTAGCCAACAGTCAGTTATCTCCAGAAAATAGTGAACAATAATCATAATCTTCTATTTCCTTTATTGTCCGGCCAGTTAAGTACCACAATTTTTTTAGTAGACTAATATATTATTTAAAAAGAAAATATTAATTAGATCAATATATAATAAGCTTAAGTTTAGGTGGAATACAGTGAACTTTCGTTTGTAATCCCATTTGTTTATACGGATTAATTTTCTTTGTATTTAATTTACATGAGATCTTTTATTTATTTTCATTTCTCACGTTTAGAAACAATCACAGTGCTTTTCTTTACTCATTTTTTTTTATTAAAAGAAGTCTTTTTTTCAAAAGCATATCGGTGCTTTGCGACCAAGCCTAAGTAAAATAAAAAATTAAATAAAAAAGTTTCTTACTAATAAACTAGAAAAATATATTTTCATGTCCTTCTTACAAATGTTGCCTTCAAAACGAATAAACGAAAAAATTAAAATAGAGTAAGTTTGTACATTACATCGCAAAATTCGCCTACGAAAAATTGTGCTACTACACATTTTGTGCAATAGAACAATAACACATTAATTAATTGATTAATTATTAATTGGGGTGCCCAGGCTCAATCAGCTCTGGGAAATCTAATATTTCTTATCTGACATAGCGGCTTTTGACGCGCCAAATGGATGTACAATACCTGTCACGCCTAATTCGTTTAAAGCGAAATACCGGCCGCTTTTTGAAACATATCGTGGATAACTAAATCCTTGCGTATATATGCTCATATGCTCGAATTTATCTCGTTTTTTTTTGTCTAATTTACGTTCATTTGCATAAGCTGCAATAGAATGCTGGTGTATTCGATGTGTTTCAAAAACCGGCCGGCATTTCGCTTTAAATTGTGGAATAGGATAGAATGTGCTACCAATGTACGGCACTACGCTCTCAATTCAACATAAAAGTTGCTCTAGTATAAAAGCAAACAAAAGTAGGAAACCTATGAAATTTAGAGACAATATTAGGCTTAATTTTAATTTCAAAATTAGAAAAGAAACGCAAACTTGGGAACTGACAAGGATGCGGATGTCTAGTGATGCGCCATACCCACACGGTCATACTCTGATGCATCCATTAATAAGCGTGCTCTACTTGAAAACAAAAATATTCACCTTAAAAACATAAGTTTAAAACTTTTGTGTAATTTAGTATCACTGATGAGATCATACATTCGGTTTAATATGTTAGGCAATAAATAAAAAGTGCAATCTCTTCCGTATGGCGTAAGTATGTAAGGGCAGCCCAAGTATATCCTGTCCGTCCTCGTAATTAGAATTAGCCCTTATATTTAGTGCATCAAAAGCCGTTAGAGCCGTTAAGTTTAATTCTAATGTCATGCTCAGCATGAAACCTTGACGGGTTTGCCGCGTCAACGAGCATATATACCGCATTTTTATGTGATTTATATGTGTAATAGGAAGCCCGGCTAATGATCAGAAACTAAATAAATTTCTGTAAACAAAAAATCTAAACATGTTTGTTTACTCGTTTACTCCGCTAAAACATTTAAAAAAATAACTTCCTAGCTCGAAAACACTACTATTTGTGGGTATAATACGTTAAAAATTGGAACTAAAACAAGTATCTTTACTAGGTAAAATAACAGAATAATTTAGTGATTGTACTTGATGTCTAGGATGCAAAAGAAGCCTCTCAAATTTTAAACCTCAAACGAGAGAATTTAAACCTCAAAGTAACAACAATTCCATATTTTTTCTATAACAATTCAGGCACGATGTAAAACTTACAATTACGTATATTAGCTCGCGTTCTCGTTCTCTTATTTTAAGAAAAATCGATAAACAAAAGCGACAGACATCAACAAAAATTGGAAGAAAATAAAAACAAAATGGAAAAAAATTATATAAAAATCAATACTAATTTGCTAAAACAACGCAATGCTTGCGTAAAAGAAACAATTTTTTGAGAAATTAATCTTATTTAATGAAGAACAAAGCTATTGTAAAAACAACAATAATCTTGACGTAAAATATCACCAGTTATTATTCAGACGTTGTGCTTAAGAGCTTAAAGGATTCAGCAATGTCCCTAACTTCAAAGGGATGGAGTCGTCTTTAGACTTTTGTATTACTGTATCGATTAATATGGCATAGGTTAATACCTTACTCTATCGAAAAATCTTTCGAGACAAGCGACTTCACGCGTGATTATCGATTGATTTTTATTTCTTTGTTTTTATATTGGTTCGCCGTTTCACTTTGCAGAATCGATAGAAAATAAATAAATAAAAATATTCGGTGACGACCCCATCCCTTTAAAATTCAGCAGTGGCAAAGACTATGTCCAAATTATGACTAAAACTCGAGGTTGTGTACACATCATCATATGAAAATTAGAACTAAATTAAAAATTAGGTGTGAGGGAAAGAGACGACAGACAGTGACGTAAAAAGGCTAGAATATACACAGCGGCTCGCAGTAAAGCTAAGAATTCGCGCACAAAATGAGAGCCAGCGGGTCGCCGCGCACTCCATCACTAACAAATGCTCTACTACTACTACTACTACTACCGTAACAAAGTTAAATCTACAAAACAAAATTAGTATGCCATTTGATTTGACACAATTAGTTGGCAGATGGTATAAATCGACCTAAACATGATCAATTGTCTGGAAATAAGAAACGTCATATAAAGCATCTATTATCCCTGGTTTTTACCTAATAATTACATCAAATTTGTGGAAAAATATACATGAATTTTAACTAATTGTTCAAACTTCAAACTTTTTACTACAGTTAAACCCTTTGGAAGTCTGGCCGAGAAAAAAAAAACAGAAGAAATAAGTAAGATGATAAAACGTTGAAGGTCTAACAGATAATATTTTGAAGCGAAATGCTGGCCGGTTTTTGAAACGCACCGTGGACAACTGAATTTTTAAGTATTTATGCTAAGTTACTCGAATTTAGCTCGATTTTTTTATTATATTTTGTGTTCATTTGCATAAGCAGCATGAGAATTATGGTGAACTCGGTGCGTTTCAGAAATCGGCCGGCATTTCGCTTTAATGAATAACACGGGAAGTTTTAATTTCATTTTATCATTCACTATTGCTCTAGAATTATTAAAAGCACAGCTAAATCACCGAAACTAAATCTATAGACGAATCTTATAAATGAAAAAATAGTGTGTATTATTTACATACTAAGGTAAATATCCTGTAAAGCTGATAATTGTGTATATATGGGATTGATAAAGCCTAATGAAGTATAAAATGGCAGAATTTTCCCGGAAAATACACTACAAAAGGTGAAAGACCGTGGGAAGAATCACACCAAGTTGCTGGAATTTTTTTAATCTTGTCAAATTCCTGATAAAAAGAGAAAAATTGCTGAAAATTGGTTTGAGGCACACTTGCGGCGGTTTTGCAGCAAATCGGCATGCGGCAAGCCATTTTTACGAAAAGCCAACAATAGTCCTGGCACGCATGCGAAAAGTATTTTATTTCCCTCAACGTGTAGAATCATAGAAATTATGTGAACAATTATAGCGCAGCAGGTAGAGCGCTTGACTCTGAAGATAGACGCGGTGGGTTCGAATCCCACCCGAGGCAAAGTTTTTCGTTTCGATTGTGAGTTATCGAAACTTTATGGTGAACACTACCCAATTCTGGGTAAATTCTTCCCCGGTGAGAACTTACAATTAGAAAACCCATAATTATACATGAATTATAATATTGAACGTGTAATTTGTAGCTTATTATTAGTCTACTAATTGTAAGTAATATTTACGCTATGAGAAGCAATGCGTGTTTATTTTTTTATTTTTTCAACGCTAATCAGTATTGAACGTTGTTTGTGAAATAAATAAATGTTCAGGTTTTGTATGCAAATTACTGCGCCCATCTGGGCTTTCCGGCAGAACTGCACTCAGCTTGCATACATACATGTGAGTGCAACCGTCCAGCATACGGTCTAAAAACCACATGACATATAGCTTTAAAATTAAAAAGGAAACCGCAAACCAACCTCATAATAAGCAGCAGAAGTATTTAGGTGATTGCTAAGCATGTCGCCGTCCATTGTTATGTTTATGTGGAGTTTTCTTGGTGTTGTCGTAGGTTTAGAAATTCAGCAGATTATCCTGAAACAAGAATTTGTATAAATTTTCAGCGTAAAGTAGTCATTGACAGAAACTAAAGCGCGATTACGGTAGATTGTAATAAGTAGGAATGGTGAGCACTTGGGAGCTTGAGCCAGCGCCTTTCTATCTCTAGCTGTTACTTTCCCTTGCACAAAAGGACCTGAGTAACACAAGGTAATGCTAGGTTAAAGCGGTGCAACAGCCGTTTTTGAAACCAATGTTAGGTACTGTATTCCCAAGCTCTATTTACTGAATCCGAAAGCTCATATCACAACTAGAAATGATAGAAGCTACGATAGTAAGAAGCGTAAAAGGCAGCGTGAGTCGCAACCAAAGTTCACGAAAGATACCGACTGTAGGCGTCTAGGGACGATGGCAACGTAAAATCCCAAGTAAAACACATCTCTGACAAACTACAAAGTGGGCGTGGTTAATTACTTTACCCGAGTTGTCGGATGGGGTACGATCGCCTATATGGAACGTCTTGCGATAAAACCCAACGGAACTAATTTAGGAAAGTGAAAATTGAATGGAATTTCCAATCACAATCTGTCACGGGATTTCAACTTTTTGAGGTTTTGTCAAAAAGGGAAAGATACTGAAATTTAGAAATTAAACCAAAAAAGTCTTCGGAGAGATTCGCAGTTCGGAGTTGGAAGCCCGGGATTCTATGAAACTGAGAGAGAGAGAGAGAGAGAGAGAGAGAGAGAGGCAGAGAGAGAGGGAGGGAGAAGTGGAAGGGAGACTATGGGACACAATCAGAGAGAAAACGGGGTTGGAGGAAAGCCAGAAAGAGAGAGAAAGAGAGAGAAAGAGAGAGAGAGAGAGAGAGAGAGGCATAAAAAATAAGGAAATGAAAGAGCGCGTGTAAAAGAGAGCACATACCACTCAAATTAATGAAACAGATAGACTAGTAATCCGCCCAGGAAACTAGTATTGCTTCTTTCTTACAATATAGGACGGTGAAGTTGAAGTGAAGGAGGTTAGGTAAAACATATACGGAAAAAATTACAGTATGCCAAAATTTAAAGAATATACCGTAACTCTTAACCTAGAATATTTCGTGAAGCTACTAGTGGATAGCGCGCGTGTGTCTTGTGCGAGAGGTCAGGGTTTGATTCCGCTACGTTTGCAAGGCGGTTCACATCTGCTTCTTCTTACCGGTCTAACAATAAGGGGCTGCCTGAGCTAGGCTTACGCCCCTAGGTAAATCAGCTTTAGTGAAGCTTGGATATTCCTTTCTTTGTGCTAAGGAACAGTTACCACGTTACGATATTCGGAATAAGAGAATTGTAACTTGAAACTCACTATGCAGTCCTTCCGGATTACATAAAGCGTCTTACTTAGGCCCAAGGCTCAGGTCCAAGAAGGACACGCTTAGGCTTAAGCTCAAGCAAGTCCCCTAGCTAAATAAGGATCTAGCCGCTGGGGCTTTCTTCCCAGTTCCTAAACCTCACCAGCTAATTGCATAAACTCTCCCCAATAAGCAACAAAGGCAAAAAAAATGATGTTGTTGAACGTGTGGGGTTTCTTTGTTGAATTGTCATGCAAAAAAATTCAAAAAGTCAAAAACATAAGTTAAACCACTGAGCGTAAGTCATACACAAAGGAGGCATCTAGAATTGGAATAATAATTAGGAAGATATTCAATTATACATGAATTGTTTTGGTTCCAGGAAGTCAAAGGAATATGGGATCGGCGATGACGTCACAAAATTTTCATATGACGTCATCGCATGAAATTGGTAGGAGACAGAAACAGTAAGCAAGGGATATCCGGAGCGTGCCGCCACACTTTTACAAGATGACTACATCCCTTTAAAATATTGGGATGCGGATGCCCCCATCCCTTCAAGCAAGGATACGCTGACGAAAAATTACATATGATAAAACAGTTCAAATAGCCCGCACGAGTTCTTCGAAAGGAGTTACTTAAAGCTTCGCTTTAGACAAAGCTACCAGCGCTACCGTTTGTAACAGTCACTGAAAACAATGTACGAAGGGCGGACGGGGAATAAGGATTAAGAATAATAGCAAAGAAAGGGCAAGAACTAAAGATATTTATAAGACACATAAACAAGAAACACGGTAACTGACCGGAAATTAAATAGCGTTCAGAACGGATGTTTTAGTGAGAATAGCTGTCTGCAACTGCTGGACGAGTGATCATTTTGCAAGAGAAGAAATAGAATGAAAGAACAAAACAGCAATAACCAAGGACTCTTGTATCTTGAACGAATTATTTAAAGCGGTACAACAACCGGTTTTTAAAAAGTATGTAAAAGCTGTGCTAAAATTAAAAAAAATATTCTCATGTATTTCCAAGATACTAGATACGGTAAATTTTCAGCATACTTGCAAACCCCATAATGGTTCGCACCTTTATTATACTGCAACAGACACAGACGGGGTTTTATTTATGAATACATACATATATGTATAATTAGATTAAAATGGTGGAATAGACGTCGACAATTAGTTTCAACCGTATTTATTTATTTTATTTTAATGTTTATTCAATACAAGACAAGGTAATATTTATTAGAGCGCAACGCCGCGAGAGTAGATGATATAGAACAAGCAGATGATAGATCAAGTCTTAAACTTAAAGCCGTATTGTACTTACTTTGAGAAATTTGCATACGATGCTCATATCCTACTTATCATATGCAAATTTTTGGTGCCCGTCCGAAGCTTCCGGCACCAAATTTACATAGCCTATCATATGCAAATTTCCCAGAGCAGGTAAAATACCGGCTGGTTTTTGAAACGCATCGTGGAACACTGAATTCTTACGTAATTATGATACATTGCTCGAATTTACCTCCAGTTTTTATTCTACTTTATTTGCACTTGCATAAGCTGCATAAGAATGCTGGTGTACTCGATGTGTTTCAAAAACCGGCCTGTATTTCGCGTTAAATTCGTGGACATATTGTAGAAAACAAACCATTGACCGTGTTCACATTTCAACCACCATATACAGTACACATATTCATATACAATAAGCGGATACATTACATGTTTTGAATTACAAATATCGATCGATGTCGTGCTTTGAATTGCAAATAGAAATATATGATTTACGTAGAATGCGTAATATGTAAAATATATTTTTTTCTACTTAATTTCCTGATAGGATTAACTTAAGTTCTTTGGGACTTTGGGTGGCAAACGGGACTACGGGACATATCTCCCGGGTGAATCACTGCACAGGGGAATGCAGAACTGCTCTAGGTGCCTATGGTTATATATACCATATAAGAGCATGAGCCCCATAAGCTGCTGGGTTTCTCAAACACCCGGTAAAATCGTAATCTAAATTCAATAAATATCTGAAGCATAACGTCGTGTAAGGAAAAATATAACCTCAAAGCGGCATAGCATGTGGTTTTGAAACGTGGTATGGTAGAATATTTTTTTGATTAGGAGAGTAAGACCACCCATGTGATTCAGGGTGTTATCCTGATCGTTTTGATTTAACGTTAAAGCGGTATGTCACGTGGTCTATGAAGCACATGGTGGAGAACAGCATATAGCATATTCATGTGTTGTGTCAAATTACGTGCCTTCCGTTCGTTTCCGGTACAGAATGGCGGAAATTTTGCACATATTACCGATAACAGAACACATGTTAGGTTCAAAATGAAACAAGTGTTTCATAAATCACGTGACATACCGCTTTATCGTTACGATAACTTTAAAACGCCTATGATAACTCCCTCAAATCACATGTCTGTACAGTGAGCGCTACCCTTCTAGTCAACAACATTCTACCACATAAATATTCATTCGGCCTATTATGCCCGAGCACCACGTCTCAAATGGGTTTTCCCTCTTTTTCTTTATTCTATACGGTGTCAGGAATCGGAATCAATTAAGAGAAAGAGGACTAGGAATAAATTAGTGCATCTCATGATATAGGAGCCGTACCGAGAAAACATGGATAATTGGAAGGAGGGAAGTGATGATACCATAGTCTTAGGGACCAGCACATGTGTTAGGGGTGGCCGAGTGGGCAACGTTCCAGCGTTTGGTCAGCATGACCGGGATTCGATTCCTATTGCTTGCCCATGGTATGAACTATCAACTTGGAACACCTTCATATTCTTTGAAATCCGTAATGTCGGTAATAAATGATTGGTTGAAAGTTTCAAGGTACAATATGACTACGGTAGCTAGCCACACACGCATGCGCGTGTCAGTACGTATTTAGTGTAAAGTCCCCATTCGCGTATTTATGCTTAATATTCATTTTCGGATCTCTAAGTTATTCTGTCATATTGTGCACGTAGCCATAGTCACATAAATTCACATTTCCTCCTGATGGGTGGAATATATAAAATATAAATATAGATCAGTTTCCTGGACTGGCTTGATAAATGCGGTACGAGAAGGCACATGTCACACCATTTAAGTTAAAGCGGTATGACAGGTGTTTTGTAAAACGTGTGCAGGAAAACTTCATACCTCATGTGATACAAATGATGGCTCGCTTGGAATACAGACCCAACTTTGCACACAGTACATGGGAATGCAGTTCCAGTGTATGTCTCGCAAAAAGGGTGTTATATCGCTTTAAGAATAATCGCATAAACCTAACCAATACAACTTGCTGAATTAAAACAAATGGTTACTCCTTACCGCATTTTGTTTATTTTTCGTGACTAACCACAGCTGGAAGAAGTTTTTTTCGTAATTAAAAAAAACGCCGCCGCTCCACGTAAGCCTCTAGCATATTGGGTCAATAATGAAGGTCCACAAAGTAAATATAAAACTAATATATTATTCCGAGAGATTGAGTTCATGTGCACGACCCTTAATTCTTAGCTATTGAATGATGGGGTTATTTCCAGCTGTGTTGTAGATGTTAAAGCTGTATAACACGTGCTTTGAACGATTTGTTCCGGAAGTGCCCGGAATTGTACAGAAATTTGCATATAATGCATGGAAATACAATGTCCAGCATACGTTTCACAAACCACGTGCCATACCGCTTTAAAATGACAACGCCACAAACAGATCACTTGCTTGGGTGCATTTCAAAATAGGGTATAGATTATAGATATGCGGTTCAGGCTCGAGTGTTCAACTAGGAGCCAGGAAGGTTCACCGATCTAGACCGAGGCTTAGGCTTAGGCTTAGGCTTAGGCTTAGGCTTACAAGCATGTTAGGCCCATGCCCATGCTTACAATGAGGCTTACTTACGGTTAGGTTTAGGAGCTAGGAATACGAACTCAACGAACGATAGCGTCTTGTAACATATTACTTATTCTTTATTGAACACATAACGCGTGGCGAAAAGAATATTCAAATAGGTCCAAGATGGGGAACACAGGGAGAAAAAAAACTGGCTGAAAAACAATAGCGAGAAAATGACATGTTTTGTTCGTCAACCATGTTTGCCACTTTTTTTGTGAACGTGTAAAAAGTAAAAAAAAAAGTCAGAACACAAATATATAAAAGGATCACTCAATTGCGTATGTTTTGAAAGTAGGAGAATTGTAGAAGAAAAAAGTTCAAACCCCAAAAAGAAAATCGCACTCATGTTATTCATGAAGCACCGCGAAATTTTAAACTCCCGCTATTTTACTCTATGCTAGCGTACAGTACATTTTGCCGCGTCGCGGTTCTCAATCAAGAGCCTCGAAGCTCAATAATAAACAGCGAGTCAATGACCTCATAAACCTAGAAAATGCTTTTTGCTTGAGAAGGTTTTCTCTACTGAATATTTTAACGTTTTGCAAAGAAAATGTGCAAAGGTTCGCCATTGAAAGCCCAAGAACTTCGCTTTGACTGCTCGAGAAGAAGAATAAACGTCAAAGAGGAAAAATATGAATAATTTATGTTATTGTTGACGTGATCTAATATTTTATTCATGTATTTATGATGCAAAGAGTAAGTGAGAATTGCGCTATTGATCTATAATATATTAATTATTATAATATTAAATCTCAATAATATATAATAATTAATATTATTAATAAACCACAATAAAAGCGATATCACAGTACTTTTGTGATGCTTCCAGCGATATGTCAGGTGGCTTTGAAATGCGTGCCGAACAACTGCAGTTCCATGTATTATACGCAAATTTCTGCGAGTTATGTGCGTTTAGGCGCATCTAATATTAGTACGAATTAAAATTGAAAGCACGTGTCATGCCGCTTTAAACAGTATGTAGAAGAAAAGCTCGGAAGTCAAGAGCAGTCAAAAAGGGAATTATATTACATGCCTTTGTTCCCAAATAAGGAGCCCACAAAGAGAGGTTGAAATTTTCAAATTTTAGAAAAAAAATAAGAAAATGAGGGCGCGAAATTTAGGGAGGGAGACAGGGAAGAGAGAGAGAGAGAGAGTGAGAGAGAGAGAGAGAAATCTGTGGTAACTATGATAAAACACCGTGGTAGCGCGGCGCACGAGCAGCACGAACGCCGGTTCGTCGCCGAGCAGCCGTGGCGCAGCGAGGTTGATGTGAACGCAGCCTAGACAATCATAAATCATAAGCTTTCTCCGTTAACTATATCCATATATCAAATTTGCAGACGGGATTAGTTCGCGTACTGAGAAAAGAAACGCGAAACCTTTGGAAAAATTTGTGCGTTTAAGAAAAACAAAGGCAATTTTTTTAAATTTTAGTATGAAGTATGAAGCATAGATATATCTTTATTGATATTGATATCGATTGAAATCTCTTAGATAAGATAAGCTTCATAGGATATGATAGGCTGGCTATAATGATCGTTGCTGGTTCTTATTACTGATAAAAATGATAATAATTTTATTAAAATAACCAGTCGGCTCACGCCGCCTGAGGCGACATAAATGGAAATATGATTGGTTTAGCATGGAAATACTTATATACAAAGCTTCAAACGTTTCATAAGAAATTCACATAATATGAAACAATTGCATATGCATACTTCGATATTGAGCTGCGAAACTCTTTTTATACCCGAACACGAAATTTGCATTTCCGCAACGCACATCGGTATGCAAATTAGGCTACAGTTACTCTTTTATATAATAAGACCAGCCGGCTACGCCGCCCGAGGCGACTTTCTAGTAAATTACCTTATTTTATGCATACGTGAAACGTAGATTAAAAATCAGTTAAAAAAAATTAGGGCAAGGATCATATGCTAAAATCCTCGCTTCGTCCCTTCTTTTGCTGCTCTAGATTTGCATTGCCTTTGTAGTTTACACCTAGTACTTTGAGCGCCGCGGAAACGCCCGAACGATACACCACACATATTCCATATATGCAGCCTTTTTTGGACGTTTGTGAGAGGGGCGCTCGGGAAGTGAGATGGCTCAGTGCACGGGAACGTGAACTACTGAACCAATCCTACAACCTGAGCGTAACGCACATCATCCAAACGTACAATCAAACAAACGCACAAACAAACAAACAAAGCTCCCCACTTTATATAATAAGATAGTCATGATTCAAGAGTTCATTCCTTATTTAGGAACTCAAAGGGCAGAGAAAGCAACGTGAAACCTTTCAAAAATACGTATGGGAAAAACAGTACCAAACATCTGTTTAAAAATAGAAAATGTAACTAAAATTTTATATTTTATATCATCCAGAGAAGATAATTATTTAGGGAAACACTCATGACTCACAATAAGATTGCTGAAATTTCTGAAGTTGGCAAAGCATAGCAATAAGCTCAAACCTAAATCTCAAAATAGACCCCCCTGGTTTTTTGAAAATATGTCGTTATTGGGGGCGTTTGTTAAAGCGAAATGCTAGCCCCTTTGGAAAATTTGCATATGATAAGCAAATCCTATGTATCCTATGCTAATGTTGTACGATCGTCCACGGCAATCGTACAAAATTTGCATAGGATACATATGAGTTGCTTGTCATATGCAAATTTTCCAAAGAGGCTAGCATTTCGCTTTAAACTTGGTAGATAGCTAGCAATACGAGTAGTATATAACCAGTCATGGGATAATCGATTATGGTCAACTTTGATGAAAGATAAACCTAATTGTGAACTTGCGAGAGATAAACCGGTAATGTGGTTTGCAAGTATCCCAAAAATTCGGCGTGATTCTGTCAATACTGCCGTATTTCTGCACGCAAACTGCATATATCATATGAAAAATTGAAAAATATTCTCGTGTAATTCCAAGATACATTAAATGTTTCAGTATATACTTGCAAACCCCATTACCGGTAAAATAAGGTGAGATGTTCATCTAGTGTTGCCTGAAACCGTCTCGCAACTATTTGGTTTTCGTTATTTATCTTCTGGGTGTAAGCTATATCCAGTTACAATTTACGCCCTTCCTTGTGCCCACCAATTTAATGTGCCTACACTTTGTAAATAGAAGTATTGTGTTACAATGAATGCACGAATAACAATGGGGGAACAGAGATTTCGAAGGTTATTTTTTTGAATACTTGGGGAAGCTAGAAATAGGACAGCGTTCCTTGATTTCGAAATCTCAGTCCAGCGAAGTTACGGCGCACAATTGGTGCACATTTGGTGTAGTGTAGTTCTAGAGGCGCAATGCAAAACAAAGGAAAACGCCGCGCACAAAAATGTGTGCCAAATCATGGCCGCGCGTACCGCAATATTTTTCAATGAAAGTTATAGGAGTGACCAATAGTGACCAAAAAGTTCACTTCGTTCAAGGCGCATCCTTTGAAATTACGCATTCAGTTGCTTAATGTTTACTTAAAGGGACAGGCCCATCAAAATAAACCTATATTTACGATACGCTCATAGTGACTATCAAGCATTTTTATTACAATATATACAAACTAAATTTCACCTTCATTCACCCTGGGAAACTTTTTTCCGATGCGCTCAGCTTAAATGTATACCGTAAAGCCGCAAATATCCTTGTCGTCAATGCAAATTTATCGTGAAATTATAATGCGATTAAAATTTGCATATATAGCTTTGAAATCTGCAGTTTATGGTATACATATGCGTTGAGCGCATTGGAAAAAATTTGACTAGGGCGAATAATGGTGAAATTTAGTTTGTATATATTGTAATAAAAATGCTTGATAGTCATTATGAACGTATCGCAAATATAGGTTTATTTTGATGGGCCTGTCCCTTTAACCTCGATAAATTAATGTTAACCTCGATCAATGCTAATGATGCGCGCCATTGTGGTAAAGAAAAGTACTTGGGTAATTATCATAATTAAGCTAATTAGAATACTGATGAAAGCAATTTCCATAATTGTCATAGGGTATCGTAGGCGTCGTACATGATTGATATTATTAAATAGATAGGCTCAAGAAAAAAAAGACACTCTGTAAAAATAATATTATACCATACGAATTGCGTATACAATTATGATGCCAAACTCGATAGCCCACCTATATGGCAGTTTTTTTTTAGAATTGCAATAATTTTTCAGCGTATTGATTTTCTGATAAGACGGAAAATTTAAAGCGAAATACCGGCCAGTTTTTGACATGCATCGTGTGCATCTTCATTTTTATGCATCATATGCAAATGAGCATAATTCAGCACAAAAATCGAACCTAATTCGACCCTCACTTATAAGCATAAATTCATAAGCAATAAGCATGCAGTTGTCCACGATTCGTTTCAAAAACCGGTCGTTAGTTTGCTTTAACATGGAATAAATGAGTATCAGCCCTGTTTTCAAACAGAATAACTACACTGGTAACTGTGTGAGCTTACAAATTTCCTATAAGACCAACAAAAAACCCTCAAACAACAAACTACAAGTATAACACTTTCAAAAAAAAAATGGTTTTACATGATACATAATCTAGGAAAATTGAACTCCTGCCTTGGGTTTCAGGGGCCAGAGGGCCCCGAACGTTCCGAATAATAATTAAAATAATATCGCGCAAGCGAATGTTTGCGAAACATTTTCAATTTGCATTGGTTTTAGTATGGTCACTAATGAAGCTTTTTCCAATAACATGACCAGAAGGAGGTTTAGATCAGGCAATCTTTTTTTAAATCCATATAATAAAATGTAAAAATTTAAATACTCTCATAAATTTCAAACTGTATAACAGCCGGTTTTTGCAACGGATTTTGGATAACTGTATTCCCATGCCCATGCGTGATATGCAAATGAGCACGATTAGCATGAAAAATCGAACTCAATTCGAGTTCGCTTACGGTTAGCATCAATACATAGGAAAACAGTTGTCCATCATAATCATACGTATACGTCTAGAAGGTTACCTTAAATTTAGGTTTTTTAAACTTTTTTATGTAAAAACAGATTTTTGGGGGCTAAAATTAAAATTCATTGAAAAAATAGCCCATTAATGTAAGTACGCCTGTTTTTCTATAAAAAAAAGTAACCATTACTAGGCTGCCTCATTAAAATTCCGTCTTTTAGACAATACGAAATTCTAATTACGTCCCACCGACCAAATTTATTTTAATTGGCAGAAATTTGAGTTCAAAATTCTATTTATGGCCAGGGTCATGGCCAATAGCTTATTGGACACTAAAAATATTATTTTAAATTTTATGAAATCATTTGTTAATTTTATTTATTTACTTATTTGCTTATTATTAAATTTTTATAATTTTAAGAAATTAATTATTAATTTGTTTTCATATTTACGTTCAATAGAAAACAATTCGGATAAATAAAATCAATTAATTTCTTTTTTTTAAATTAAAATAATTGGATTTATAATCAAATAAATAAATAAAAATAAATAAATCATATGTAAAGAGCACTTTTCAGCTTTGTGAATTTACATTGGTTGGAGTAATGGTTTTTCGCTTTATTTTAAACAAGGACATGATAAAGATTCTATAACAATGATGAAAAATCTCCTACAACAATTGACTCAACATCTTAGAAACAATTTCAATTCAGTATTATTTTTATATTCTATTATTCTTTTCAGTTATTACACCAAGATAGATACTCAGATTATACCTCAAATTTTATAATAATGTTTTATTGTTCATTGATAATAGCAAAGAAAACAGTAAAAAGAATACAGTAAAAAGAATACCTGAAAAGGAAAAATTTGATATTTGACTATGTTTCCTCATTATAGCAGAAGGAATCATGTTCAAAATTTTAATCCAATATTTTCTAACTTTTTTTTCTTCATAAAACTATGATTTTTTTGTAATCGGCTATCATTCGGAAAATTACATTTACGGGCGCACCCCGTTCCATCATGTAGGTTTTCTCGACAAAAAAAATGGATGAACTTTTAAGTTTAAGACTATTTAACAAGAAGTAGATCTATGATGGCATTTTTTGTGATATTAAATCAAAACAATTGTTAGATTCAATAAACAAACGGCGTGGAAAATTTAGCTGTGAGCGGCGCACAACTTGCGATAAAAGGGAGGCTGCGCACCCCTCGCCCATATACCTTGCCTTTCGTTGGGGTATCGCACAGGCGACACTATTGCGCCGGAAGATTGCCGCAAGCGCGCCAACATAACTAACGAGGTTTCCTAATGTTCAAGCGCCTACACCACATTTCAACAAAAAAAAAACATGAGCAATTAAAATACAAAATAAAGTAAAAATTATGTCGAAATATTGAATAGTTACCCCATTATTAGCCACAAATGACAAAAATGACAAATATACTCAAGCTTAGTTGCTTAGTGCTTCATTTTCAAAAACATTTTCAAAAAATGGAGCACTGAGCTTGAAAAAAAAACAGAAGCCTGATTAGTTAAAAAAGCCACATATAATTGAGTGAAGTTCGTCACGTAAACTTGCTGAAATACGGATTTCAGCATCCCCATGATACCTAAACCCTAAAATCTAGGCCTGTATGTATTTCTATGCTTCTACTTCATGAAGGATATGGATAGATTCGCAGAATCATAAATAAAATTGCGAAGTAATTAAAGTAATCAATAAAGCATGCAATAAATATGATAAATGATTTCTATATCTCGGCGATCTAAATCATATGTTCCTGGCGTTTTCGCATGTACTATTACTCACAGCCTCACAACGTAATATTGTAGTCGTTCAACGCAAAACTTATTTTCTAAAAGTTTCATCAACTCAAAATAGAACAGGCAGACACATAATATGCACCCAGAGACCCATTATTTTTTGCACTTTTTAAAGTAATGAGTTTGAGTAGGACAGTAAATGTCTAGAAAGAGGGTGGGTTTTTAGTTTGGGTTTAGATTTATGCATAGGTTCTGTCTAAGGCACAGCATAGGCATATGCATAGGATAGGCTTAGGACAAGATGTAGTCTAAAAATAAGGCTTGCATTCGCAGGCTTATTGTTAGCCACCTATTAGAGCGGTAGAACGGCGTTGAAACGTATTTTGGGCAACTTCTTTCCTAAATAATGTATGAAAATGGTTAAATTAGACTAAGAAATCGCGAATATCACGCTGTGTTTGTATACACCGCATGGGAATACTGCGTCCTGCATACGTTTCAAACACCGGTTGTTATACCGCTTTTCTGCTGATCACATCATCTTAGACTTCTTAGAGGTTACTTCCTAAACTTAATTTCTCAAACATTCCCCAGATTTTAATTATATAATATCTTGTAACATAAAACAAAAAAGAGTAAATAAAGAATCTTATCCGCATTATATATGAAAAAGGAAGGAATAAATTTACAAGCTAACCCTAAGCCTAAGCTTAAAGCGAAATGCTAGCCCCTTTGGAAAATTTACATATGATAAGCAAATCCTGTGTATCCTATGCTAATTTTGTACGATTGCCGTGAACGATCGTACAAAATTAGCATAGGATACATAGGCATAGGGTTTGCTCATCATATGCAAATTTTCCAAAGGGGCTAGTATTTCGCTTTAAGCGTCCTCAATTTCTAAGACTAAACGTCCTAATATCCCCCATTCTATATAACTAATATCCAAAATGCATTCGCCTTTTTATCGCACGCAAATGGGCAGCAATAAAACGATTTTGGAACACGCAAACCCCCTGGCTATCTGTCACATTTTTGCATATAAACGCATTTGTCATGAGCCATCTCGGTTTTCGTGTTTTTGCCTTTTTATCTAGAGAAAAATGAATGTTTAAAAGGAAATTTGCTTCCTCATACATTGCAAGATGAAGCGAATTTATGATAGGGGACTTGCTGGTTTACCATTATCATTAGTTTTCTACCAAATGTGCGAAGTTAAGAAAAAAGGAAATACGATAATTCCTCTTTTTAAATTGTGTCGCACTCGAACTCGTGTGATAGGGCGGCGACTGTACGAAAATTAGTACAGAACCAGAAAAAAGTATTCGCCCTATCTTGGCTAGTTTTTCGCGAAAGGATGCTCAGCGCACTCGCGAAAAGCTGGCGAGAGACTGGCGACAAAATTGGACGAGGCGCACGGCGAAATGTAGGCTCTTCCTGCTTTTTCGCCGCGCACCATCAGAGTTTCGCGTTGTATGACTCAAAACATGTCGTCACAATATGGCACATTTTTGGCAAAAATTTTAGACCATTGACAGAAAAAAATAGTGTTTGCCACAACTGCGCCAACTAAGAGCCATATCGTGACATCATTTCTTACAGTGACGTCAAAATTAATTCTCTAATATCTCAAGTAAACTTGTAAAAGACGAACTGTACTTACTGGCGCCTTATGAAAAATAAGATGTTTACACGGTTATCAAGACAAAATTAAACAAATTCAATAAAAACAATCAAATAAATTGGTGGTATAAAGGTCATTTCATGGATGTCTTATGTCTATATCAAATTGAAGGTAGTCGGAAAAATTTGAGAAATTTCTAGCACTTTACAGTACTAAATTACTATATTATAACGGAGATACTGGGATTTTGCGGTTGCACAAATGGATTTTCTGAAAAGGAAGCTGAAGAAACTGGAAAAAGTTGGAAATGAAATTGGAAACCAGAAGGAAACGGAAGTGGAAACAAACATCAAAAATAGACGAAACGGAGCGGAACGAAGTTGAGAACGAAACTGGAAACGAAGCTGGGAAGAAACTGGAGAAAGTTGGAAATGAAATTGGAAACGCAGATGGAAACGGAATGGAAACAAACATCAAACATAAAGAGGAAAGGAAATTGATAACGAAACGGAACGGAATGAAACTGGAAACGAAACTGGAAACGAAATTGGGAACGAAACTGGAAACTGGAAACGAAACTGGAAACGAAATTGGGAACGAAGCTGGAAACGAAACTGGAAACGAAATTGGGAACGGAACGGGAAACGAAATTGGAAACGAAACTGGAAACGAAACTGGAAACGAAATTGGGAAGGAAACCGTAAACAAAACTGGAAACGAAACTGGAACCGAAATTTGGAACGAAACTGGAAAAGAAACTGGGAACGAAACTGGAAACGAATTTGGGAACGAAACTGGAAACGAAACTGGAAACCAAATTGGGAACGAACTTGGACGCCTATATTCCGAATTCACTACATAATACCAAAAATACTTTTGAGCTAACAATATGATCACTGATTGTGAGGACAAACAATATTTTCATATATTGTCTCATTTCAAGCCACTGCTTGTTCCATACCCTATTTTGAGTCAATTGCATGGTGTCTTTGGCAATTACAAGTTAATTACACCATTAAGTCCGTAGCGACGACCTAAAGCTTCATAGAAAAAAAGCTTTAAACACCTCATAAAACTTAACACCTCTTTCCCCTTTACTATGTTAGAGGTTTAAAAGTCATAAACTCCTTGCAGTGTTATCGACAATGATGTAAAGAGTGATAATGCATTCATAGTTATGAGGCGTACATAAGTACCCAGGTGTCTTGCACTCGATAGTTGGCTTGTAGGCGGCGTAAAAATGGCGAGGTTTTGGCGGGAAACTCGCCGAAACAACGCCGAAACCACGTTTTTCAAAGCGGCATAGCAGCCGCTCTTTGAAACGGATTTTGAATAACTGATTTCCCATGCATCATATGCAAATGAGTACGATTAGCATAAAAAATTGTGCTCAGTTCTTGTTGACGCAGCATAATATATGAGAATGCAGTGGTCCCACATACGTTTCAAAACCCGGCTTTTAAACCGCTTTAAGTGCCTAGTATTGACTACCATTGTTAAACCGGCTGCCATAATGCTTATAGAGCGCTTGCCTAGCTTCAAATCTGATTTCCTCTCTCTGCATGCACAGTAAAATATCTCTGTATGTAATGTACAGCAAAATACCAATTTCAACAGCACTAGTCTATCCGCTAATTACGGTCTACACGTCTACACGTCTTTTACTTTTAATGTTCACCACAGAAGTGGACAATTAAATTAACCAGCAATTGGTTTGAACTACAGTACAAGAAATTAAAAATCCGCACATTCCAGGAAAGTTAAAATCATAAAAGCAATTTGAATTGTCGAACTAAGTATGACTAGCCGTAACACTTCTCTCTCTCACTCTCTCTCTCTCTTTCTCTCTCTCTCTCTCTTTTTCTCTCTCTCTCCTCTCTCTCTCTCTCTCTCGGAGTCTCGATACCACACTTATCGGATGCCCCATTGTTTGTAGCTACAGTATCCCCTATGAAAGGAATTTCCGCTCAAGACTTTTCTTAATTGCTTACAATCAAAAATAATTACCAAGGCAATTAGTGAATGGTGACCGTGGCGAGGCTTTTCTGGATTTTCCGAATTAACATGAAGAATCAGAGATAGAGATAGAGATAGAGAAAGAGAGAGATAGAGAGAGAGAGAGAGAAAGAGAGAGATAGAGAGAGAGAGAGAGAGAGGGAGGGAGAGGTCGCAATTGTGCTTCCATCTCATCTGAACCTCATTAACATGTATCATTAGTATAATTGGAGACCGCGATCCCGAGGAACTAGTCAACCTCAGAAAGGTGACAAATAAAATGGAAACATTTCGCTACGCAACAAAAAGATTCAGGGACCATTTTGCGGAAATCCAGAAAGCCCCTGGGGTCACCATTCACTAATTGCCTTGATAATTCACTAATTGACCACCTAGGAAGAGGATCAAAAATCAATCATCGATCAATAAACGTGGCAAATTGATCGAGACTTTAAAGCGGTATGACACGCGGTATTGAACCGTAACTGTTGAAATCTTTCCGCACTGGTGCGCAAGGTTGCGCACACAGCGCACCGTACAGTCTACGGGAGATGCAACTGCACTCTCATAAACCAAATAACTTAAAAGGTCAAAAATACTTTAGTGTATTGATTTTCCTGAGCTTGGTGATTTAAGTAAGGACACATCGTGATAAAATTGACTGCAAAGACGGCTAAAAATTTGTGCTAATCAGCGGCTGGGACCTAAACATCAAAAAAATAAGAGTGAAAATGGGCGACATCTAAAAACCAAAAAAAACTCTTGTGACAGTACCTTTTTAAGCATATATGTTTATACACAACAGTTACTTTTTCTCTTAGCAATGGCGAGATCTTATTATATAAAGGAGAAGAGTTTACTTTTTTGTTTGTGTGAACGGAAGGAAAATTAGAATATCTAAATTCTATAAAAGGAGAGCCGGAGTCCAGTCTTGAACAAGAGAAATCCGAATCTTATTTCATGATTTTTCAAGATACGTTGCAAACGTAGATAAAACTCTTAGTGAGTTTGTCTGTATGCACATGCCCATGCTTTACGCTTAAAAGGCCGAGTCGAAAAATGGGGGAACTATTGAAATTAAGTCAACTTATTCGCCAAAAGCACTTATAAATGCGTAAGTTACGCATTCTATGAATGTTCATAAATATATAGTTTTAAAATAAATTTTCTCAATGTAAAACTGCGCGGCTTTATTTTATAATTAAATTTCCACGGCGTAGGGGGGGGGCAGCATTTGCATTAATAATTCAGGGTATCTGTGGTCAATTGCATACGAGATAATTAGAAAACTAACAGATGTTTTTGGCTAATTTTCCTGATTTTGTGCGACGGAAAGGGCGACACATCATCGAAAATGAGAAGAGCGGACCTAAATGTCGCAAGTTTGAAATTGGGAAGCGGGAATTTAAAATGGCGTCGACTACGGTAGCTGGTATGTGAAAGGACAAGAAAGGTCGCGAAACAATTACGGTTACCAATATGTATTTCACACTCGTGACATGTATTTCACAGGAAAACGAAATATTTACCGAATCCACAGAAAAACCGTCGTTAGCCCGTCACCAAATGGTTTTTGCCGGAAAAACCATTTGGTGACTGGTTCGTGATTGGTTCGTGCCCAGTTGCTGACCAGTTGATGACGGTTTTCGATAAAATTTGGTCACCACATAGTCACGAATTGGTCACCAAATGGGCTGGCCAACCAAAAAACTAGCGAACCGTCACCAAAGCGTTCAACCATTTCCTGTGTCAATTTGCTCAAAAATTCGTAGTAAAGTAAAATTACTTTCGCCATGTGTTTTTGGTATATTAGATGAATAATTACGCTCATATTTCTAGAAATAAATCTATTATTAATGTAATTTTTTTTTCTTCAAATAAAATAACATTTCTCGGTACTGTTGAATATATTGCGTACTGCGTACGCAGAACAGAACTATTTTTGATATTAAATATGGTAAAAATTGAGGAGAAACGAATTTATCCGCATGTTGAATGGAAGCCTCAGAGTTTCAGTCAAAAGTGTCAATTATAAGTTATAAACATGGTCATAATACAATGTTAGTTGTGGAAATTATATTTATTCAAATTAAATTTACTTCCCACAAGTGCCTACTTCAAAGCATACTGTATATGTTAGAAGGTGTACATATATTTGTTATGGGGTTTGCAAGTATGCAACATTTCCTTGCAAGTATGTACACGAGGTACCGTACTTTGGAACTAAGAATGAATATATAACATGAGAAATTATAAAATCGTTCCAAGACTCATTTTTCGAAGACAAATTTTTCGGCATACTTGCAACCCCATTAATTTATTCCCTGTAACACTGCAGAAGCAATCCCCCAAAAGATAGTGTTGCACACTAAGGTGGTGCCAGAACGTCGCCAGTACGTCGCGGGAAAAAGGAAAGAAATTGCTGTAGCGGTAGCCTGCGATTCGCGAATACCTTTTGAAAACAGAACCAATAACTTGCGCCCAAGTTGCCCAACAACAAAATGGCAACATATTGGCGGCGAAAGCGTAAGCTGCGGCCGTAATTCATTCGCGGCGCGCAAAAAGAAAATATGTTCCTGGTCCACGGTGGAAGAAAATGAACAGAGATCATTAAGCCGAGCACAAAACCCTGCAAAATACCCACTTCAGTACTATACGGTGTTATTTCTGGCATAAATTATGACCTCTTTTAGCTTAATTGCTTTTCACTCATCATCGGCATTATTGCCTTCCTCCGTCAGCTGTAATTACACAGGCAATTAAGCGAACATTAACAAAACACAATGTATGGGAAATAATGCAACTTTCGTGTGGTTGTTTTTGTTTTCTTGTAAGGATTACGTTCATATGATGGGGAGAAGGGGGTAGCTAAGTTACGCTGTCGAGGCACGGGAGAGGATACTAAGACCACTAAGTAAATATCAACCTTAACATGTGCAGTACTAAGGTAGGTAAGCTTAGAAGTGAGTTAGGCAGTACTAATGTAGGCGGTGCTCGGGTAGGCAGTAAGGTCCACAATGATAGGTAGCTAGGACTAACATTAAAGGGAGAGGCCCACGAGAAAAATATTGTTCTTACTTTGCTTGAACAGTATGTCCGGAATTTCAGAAATATTACCGTGAAAACCGCATTTCTTTACGCCTAGAACTCGCAGAGATATTTCACGGCAAACTGTTCGGCCAGATATCGTAGAAGGGTTAAAGGAGGCGGCTCACGAGAATGAAGTGCCGAAATTGACCCCCTGTTCGTCCCGTGTGCGGCTGCTCCCAATTCCCTCTCTTGGTACAAGGTTAGTTTAAAATGGGTACTAAGGACGGAAAAAGGCACCTTTCGGAAACTTTGGGTGGTGAACTTGATCACCACTTTTCTGACAGTGTTATTGAAAGGTTAGCCGATGCTATTCTCGCCAAGAGTAAGAATTGCTCTAATTGCGAGGCTAACCTCAAAATAATCGAGAGACAACAGGCCAAAATCTCCGAGCTTGAGGTGAAAATCCAGGAAATTGAGGTAAGACTGAGTAATCCCCAGGTGAATGTGGCAACTAACTCTTTTTTTGCACAAAGCAAGCTTACTAACCAATTCTTGCAACACAATCAAGAAGCTGCTTCGCTTTTTACAAAAGTTAGTTCTATCAAGTACATCAGTGAATACGAGGAGAAGAAGACGCACGCAGTCATCGAACGTTTGCCTGACGAGGACAAGAAGTCCAACCTCGCCGACATCGACAAGCTGTTCATTGAGGAAACGGTTAGCAAAATGGTTGAGGCTGGTGTCCTCAAAGAGGGTGATTACATTGAAGCATGGCGGCATCCCAACAAAAACCCAAACTTTGCACGGCCTGTTAAAGTACGGTTCGTTTCCAAAAACGCACCCAATGCATTCCTTTCGGCTTTTCATATTCACAAAGCAACTCTCAGAGGGTCGCGTCCCCTAGCATTTGCTAGGCGTGACATGACTATTCCTGAACTGAAATTACAGGGAATGATGCGGCATTCAGTTAAGCTGGAAAACGAGAAAGCTGGTCGACGTGTCTATACTTATAGAGACTTGGAGATCCTCGAAGTCAGGAGTGGTGGTGTAGGTGGCACTAATTCCACCGACTAGGACATCACCAGGAACCACAGACCAAGTAAGTTTAACTCCTTTGTGCCGTTTATATCTCAGTCTTTTTCAAATAGTCATCGTTGCAAAAAGTTGTCTCAACATCGTAAATCATCAGACTTAAATTCTCCTTCTCATCCGTTTCCATATACTGTAGATTCTCCTGTTTATGATAACTCTCGATTTCACCTTAATTGTGCGCTGCTTAACGCTCATTCCATTGTTGATAAGACAAATAATGTATTGCTTTCCGAATATATCGCTAAAAACCAGAACTGATATCGTTTTCCTCTGTGAAAGTTGGCTACGTGAGCACCACTCTGATTCGCTCATCAATATTCCTGAATTTTTAACGCTTCGATGCGACCGAAAGGCCAGATAGTGAAATGGGTAAACGTGGTGGTGGCGTTCTGTGTTACTATAGAAACTCTCTTAAAATAATAGAAATCCCATTGTCATCCACTAAAAATGTAGACATTCTTTGTTTTGATCTTGTTGATAAGGAGCAAAAGTATAGATTTTTCCTTATTTATCGGCCGCCTAAAGTGTCGTTTCTCGAAACAAAAGATATGTGCAACATCATTTTGGAGTCCAAAAGACCAACAAACAATTATATCCTTGGCGACCTCAATCTGCCGAAATACAATTGGAATGCAATTAGGGCACCTAATGACGCAATAGGAAGATTGATTTTTGATCTCCAGTTGCAATTAAATCTCAGCCAACTTGTTAAGGAGCCTACAAGAATTGCAAATAATGGCACCAGTGCTTTACTTGATGTGGTATTAACTGACCATGAGCATTCCAATTTGTGATATTAAGATCAATCCGCCCTTTGTCGACAGTGATCATCTTAGCGTTAACTTTTCGTTGGAAATAACTCCGGATCCCATACACGAACCAGTTAGCAACATTTATTTTGACTTCAAAAATTGCGACTACGATGCGATAAATAGGTGTTTGGCTAACTGCGATTGGAGTTCACTTATCGATACTACGGTATCCTCTTTGCAGCAAAATTATGACCTTTTTCTTGCCATTACTAATGACGTCATTCATCACTTTGTACCCATACGCCATAAAAAACCAAAATCTCCATTTGTGTTGCCAAAGCGTGTATTAAACCTGAGAAAGTCCAAATTGGCATTATGGAAACAATCCCGTAGTAATCCCACGCTCTTGAGTTCGTACAAACAGATTGACAAGGAATACAAAAAAGCTATGAAGGAGATAAGAAAAGAATTTGAGTTTAAATTATCCGAAACGGGCGACGTTACAAGTATCCATAAATTTGTTAGATATCGTATGAAACCTAAAGTAGAAATTCCCGTCCTTCGAAACAAAGACGGTTCCGCTTCATTCACGTCCTCTCAAAAAGCCAAATCCTTCGCCGAAGTCTTTTCCAGTGTTTTTGCAATTGATAATGGTAACATGCCACATCTCAAACAATTGTCCTGTATTGACCTTAATATATCCTTTGATCCACATGTTGTAACTCAATATCTGTCAAAGCTGCCTTGCAAAGTCAATTTTAGTTTGGAAGGCATTAACCACTACTTTATGAAGAAAACATCAGTTCCTTTGGCTATTCCATTATCTAGACTATTTTACCAATCCTTTCACGCTGGTGTTGTACCCAATCAATGGAAACAGTCTGTTATTTGCCCTATTCATAAAAAAGGAGTCAAATCAGATCCCTCAAACTATAGGCCAATTTCTTTAACCTCACCGGTATGCAGGGTAATGGAAAAAATGGTCTCTTTTTCCATAAGAAACCAGTTTAGGCATAGAATAACAGATTACCAGTTTGGTTTTTTGGCGAAACGCAGCTGCATTTCCCAACTTCTAGGTACTCATTCAGAATGGCAAGTTCTAGAACGGAACAAGAATCCGTTTGATGTAATATACTTCGATTTTAAAAAAGCTTTTGACATGGTACCCCACCAAAAGCTGCTTTTAAAGCTCAAATCCTTTGGTCTTGATGCTTTAGCATTGAAATGGATCAAAGCATTTCTTCAAGGCAGGGTATCTTGCGTTAAAATAAAAAGTTCCTTATCAGACAGTTTCCCTATAAATTCAGGTGTACCTCAGGGTTCGGTTTTAGGACCACTACTCTTCTTAATCTACGTGAACGATATCGTAGACATTGTTTCCGATGGTGTAAGTTGTTCGTTATTTGCTGATGATTTAAAGATATTTAGTACATCTCCTATTCTCCTTCAGGAAACAATAAATTCAGTTATGCTGTGGTCTAATGAATGGCAACTACCACTCGCCCCCAATAAGAGCATTGTTTTGAATATTGGCAGGGCAAACCTTAAAGCACGACTACTTTATTGATGACATCCTACTTCCCAAGTCAGAAACAGTGAGAGATCTAGGGATCCTGACGGATAATTCTCTTACATTCGACGCTCACATAAAAGAAATTGTTCGAAGGGCCAATGTAAGAGTTTCTTCCTTAATCTACACATTTCAGCATCTCAACCCCGCACTCGCAAAGAAACTTTATGTGACGTACGTTCGTCCCATATTAGAATATGGGTCCGAATTATGGCACCCAACAAAGAATAGCCTGCAATACAAGGTTACTTGAGTCTCCTTTAAGAAAATTGACAAGAATAGCTTTTAGAAGAAGTGGTACATCCTATAACTCATACACACACAGACTACAAATGATTGATCTTGATACACAATATATCCGCAGACAAAAACAGGACATAGTCACATGTTTCAAGCTGATTATCCAGGAAATTAGCTGGAATCCAGGAGATCACCTAGTCAGAGCGTCTACAAGGCGAAGCAGTCGGAGACCTCTTCGACTGCTCCCCTCAAGACGTAAATATTCTTCTAGCAATTGGTTCTTTGAAAGAATTGTTCCTCTTTGGAACCGTATCCTTGCTAACGTTGAGGACTTTGCTTCTGTGCAAGTTCTCAAGTCAGCGTTGGAACACATTGACTTAAAGCACCTCGGTGCTGACCAAAGTTTTTTGCGGTCACTCAATTGAGAATTCAATTTCAAATTCCAAATTCCGAGTAGTCATTTTGCCATTGAACTCTCGGACAGAACAATCATGAAACGTACAAGTGCCAGTTCTTTTGAAGGGGGAGCTTGCACTTATGAATTCAAGTTGATATTTTGTACCCGAGCTAGGTGGAGGGCGACCTCGCTCGTGACCCTTCTATTGATATTTGATGTTGTTGATTGTGATTTGATTGTGTTACGCTACTATTGTGACTTCTGTGCTATTGAATTATTTCGGTTACTTTATAATATCATGTATAATAATGGTATTTTTCGATGTATTTGTATTCGTAGTTATTTTTAATTTAATTTATGTTCCCCGTAAGTAGTAAAGGACTTGAACCCTTTACTCTGTGGGACCTGGTTGTTATTTTCTCGCTTACCTTTTTATTTTGTACTTGTCGTTTTTATCAATAAACCTTTATTAAATAGTTTCCTTTTATCGAAGGATAATGGGTTTATCTTCCAAAAAACAAGTATTATAAGGTTCAGCGCTTTAGTTTGGAGGAATTAATTAATCTAAGAATTCGAAGTCAAATAAAATAACCTATCGTATGCAAGGTAGACTTCAAAGCTAAACATGCAAATTTACAAGTCATTTTGCAAGCCAGCACAAAATTTGCATGCCCACTATGGAAATCAACTATTTTTTACGATCCAAAATTTTGATAGAATTCATAGTTTTATATTGATTTACTCCTTCCAGTTAAAAGCTTTTGCATTGTAAACCATGTCTTTCGGAACTTAATACCATCATCTTTCGATAAAAGGAAACCATTCGAGCACTTCATTCTCGTGAGCCTCCTCCTTTAAAATACGTTTTTACGGTTTACGTTCATCCATTAGCATTCTTTCTCTACATAATGATTTTTAAACGAATGAAGAACATTCCTACCATTATAACAAAGAGTTTATAATACTTTAATACCCGAAAAGAGCAAAAATTGATTCTGACTACGGTACCTGACCGAACAGTTTGCCTAGGAATAACACTGCGAGTTCTAGGCGTAAAGAAATGCAGTTTTCACAGCAATATTTCTGAAATTCCGGACATTCTGTGCAAGTAAATTGGGGAAAACTTTTTTCTCATGGGCCTCTTCCTTGGTAGCAACAAACTCTAGATAAGACTAGATAAGAATAACTGATAAACAGAATTAATATTACAAAGACTTGATTCATAAGGTAAAGATATAAAAAAGGAATGACAGTATTAATAGCAACATATTATTGCTAGTATTGAAGTTTGAATGTATATTTAGAATTTAAATACCGTGTAAAACACGGACCTCGTTTCGACCCCCTGTCACAGACGAGGATTTTTGATCAGGGCGGGGGTGCCCGTCAGTCGTCAGTGCGACACCCTGATCAAACGTTGATAATTAGAAATTTGTATTTAAATATAGTGAAAAAATGTAAAAAAAAAAATAGAATGAAAATGTGACGGTACAAGTAATAGGAAGTGTATGTAGTATACATGTCTCAAGTCTCAAGTGTCAAATGTAGGTTAATGCGGTGCGATGCGTCACGTTAACTGTGACCTCTTATGATTAGGATCCCAGGAGTCCATGTGTGTTCTGAGCCATAAGGAAATCAATTGTTTGCCGAAATGGAACGTACCCACTCAGTGAGATAATTAGCCGAAGTTCTATACTTATGTGGGATAATTGGGTAAACATTAAAACTTTTAATGTAAATGCTGACAACCACACATGTGGGATAGCCGTTTTTGATAAGTTTATCATAAAATTCCTTAATTTTAACTTTGAACAGCACTAAGGACGATGTGCAACGACTAATTCGTAGAGTTTCCCCTATAATGTAATTGTGTCTAATAGAAATACATAGTTTGGTATCATATATGGGAAACCTATTGACTTCGAATGAATAGTGATCTGTTTTGTTGTACAAATTAATTGTCCATTTTTCTTGCTTACTAATAAGGTGTAAGTCTAGAAATTCTGTTTCTTTGTCGCCATGGTTAGTGAGGTAGGTATCGATGATTAGAATCACAATAAAAATAATAAAATAAAAACTTTTTTTGGAGGAAGTAGCCTATCACAATACGGATTTTTTCACCTTTTTGAGCACAAAGCTTTCAATGAATTTTTTATGAAAAGCGTGAGAACTTCCCCCGTAGAAGTTTCAAGGAATCAAGGAACAATAATTAGAAGGCTTGCAAATTCGGGTCCGGTCATGATAGATTCAGCGTTGAGCGTAACGTGAATCTCACAAACAAACAAACAAAATTTTGTGCATTTACACACTGAGAATTTTGCTAATTAGTGGCAAAAATTTTTCAGCTAAATAAAAAAAACTTTATTAAACAACAAATCATGCATATAAGGAAAATAATAATAATAATAAACGATAACAAAATACAAAAAAATACAAAAACCGTAATTAGTATCAAAAAGGCATCGTACTTGGTGAATAGATGAAACTAAGAATGCTTTAGTTAGAACCCGAAAAAGATTAGGCAATGTTAGCATGTAGCAATGATACTAATAGGTTACTAATAAATTACAATTATATTTATCTCAATATATTATGTATTATAAATAAACCTAGGCTTTTTTTAACTCTCAGAGTTCATTGCATATTATCACAGTGCAATATGGGCAAAATAGATAGAACAATCGGTAGATCTGACCCTAAAAAGTTGTGCTGAGTTTTTTTTGTGAATTTTTCACTTACCATAGGAATAATAAAAAAACTGCAGTAATATAAGCATCAATGATTATTTAAGGTTATGATTCAATGATTAAATGGTGCGCATCAAAGATTAAATGGTGCAAATTTGTGCAATTTTGTAAATTATTTAAGTCATAATTATGGGCGGACGTAAACTTCGAGCTCGAGTATATATCTGTGACTCAGAGCTTAGCTATACATTACCGTGACTCTGAGCTTCAAGATCGCGGTTTTCAAAACTTCAAACCTTGACATCTTTCCAATAACTAAAAAAGGATAGGTATAATTTGAAGTTCCAGCTACCGGTAATTACTGATAATTAACCTGGTGCTAATTAGCATTAGCTCAATTAGGGCCATTAGTTCTTATTGGATCGTTTCGGTCTGTAGACCCAGGGTGTGGATTTAATGTTTGGAGCATAGCGTGGTTCAGGTCCTCCGAGGTCTCCGACGTATCTGAAATTAATTTATTTAGATGATTAAAGGGGCAGCGACACTAAATCTCATGCCCATAAGTCTAGCAATGAGCATAAGCAAGCCGACTCCTAAAGCCGAACAACAAGCCTAAACCAATCCATATTCTAAAACACAACAACTCTAAGATATCATGGCCAATGAACCTATCATGACACTAAATTATACTCACCTTTCTTTGTCGCTCATCTTCAGTCCGCAAGGACGTCTCCATTCCTGGCCACGCTCGTGAATCCACTTGTTTGAAACCCACTGAAAGCACAATTAATAGCCGAGTGGTAGACGCCTAGTCTCGTGAACAAGACATCAAGGGTTCGATTCCTATCAGTGTCGCTATGTTCGCTACTAGGACGCAGCCGTAGCAACCGTAGCACGCAGCCGTTCCTTTTTCTCCTATAGAGCCCGCAAAAACTTGCACCGAAAGGGAAGCGAATCTCTGGTAGAGCTGGGCATAATACGGTGCAAAAAAAAGACGAGGAATCTATAATAAAAAAAATAAACATAGTCATATTATATATTAATGTCGCACCTTGACTCCAACTAGCACAGGACAAGCAGCATGTCTGGTCAGTTCATCTCCTTCACCGTTTCTATGCAAATTGTACCAGAAGAGAGCGTCATTCTGAAAGATCCTAGGTTATTTGGCCCAAATTTTAGGATCACTATTGCCATTATTAATTATTTTATATTTTATTTCATATTTTATTTCACTATTTTATTATTAATTAGGATGATAATAGGATTGGAGCAAGCATGTCAAGCTTTAGTTCGACACGTCTCAGTTTTTTTATTTATTAACCAGATATTTTTATTAACAAATTATTAATTATTAAAAATAGAAATTCTAAAATGACCTACTTCAATCCTAGTATTATGAAACACTAACGACACTAATGTTATTATTTTATAAAATATAAAAAGTAATACAAAATATATTTTATAAAACAAACTAGCCTTTGACGGGAAGATGGTCGACTTGGCTTCCGTGAATACTGTAGCTCCTCCCAAGGAGGGTTGCGACATCTGGAATTACATAATTTATGCTAATTACATATTGTATGCTAATTAGGAAGAGTCGGGTACTGTATACCAAATACAGTGACAACTACCGTTTTTCACCAATTAGCATATTGCAATCTTATTATATAAAAGAGTAACTGTAGCCTAATTTGCATACGGATGTGCGTTGCGGAAATGCAAATTTTCGTGTTCGGGTATAAAAAGAGTGTCGCAGCTCAATATCGAGGTATGCACATGCAATTGTTTCCTATTATGTGGATTTCTTATGATACGTTTGAAACTTTGTATATAAGTATGCCCCTGCTAAACCAATCATATTTCCATGTGAGTCGCCTCAGGCGGCGGTAGTCTATAAATCATTTCGTTCTCTCTCTATTTCAAAATATGGTCTATAATAAAACACAATATTTATTGATGCATTGAGAGATCGCTCAACGTTAAAGGGCATGTCAAGGGGGATTCTGCGCAGAAACGCATCTCCTGGCGCTGACTAAGTAATCTCGATAGGCGCCCAATACAGTAAACCCATAAAAATGGCGCCAGAATAAAATATTTGAGATTTTGTCATAAACGTGAACAAAACCCGCCGCAACGCACGCAAATGGGTGCGTTGCGGCGAGCCGGTAATTCAAACCGTCCCGTGGACAGCGATTTGGCTTAGCTCTGACCACACGACTCGAATCCCATACTGAAGGAGTTTTTTGGAGGGGTTTGAAATTGTTTTCCTTCTTACATGAAAGTTTTTTTTTTATTTTTATTTTCACTTTCACTTTTCTTACCTTCAAAACGCAAGCTTTTTTTGAGCCCAACATGCAAAACTGTCTTGACATTCCCTTTAAACGTGATGTGAACCACAAGACAAAAAGGAAGGAGATTATTATGCGAAAACAATTGAGTAACTAAAAAGAGAGGTGAAACACTCACATAGAACAAGACAGTTGCAATTCTGTTGCCCGTTCCGAGACTTTCGAAAGCTTTTGTCTCCTCTTTCCTAGCGTGGTCGAAGTGCGGATCGTAGTGGCCACCGATACCGTAGTTGGCAATCTGAAGGCAAATTAGCATAACGATCTTATAATTATCATACATAGGATACAGTAATTGCCTATATGAACTCTGAACACTAATAATTAATTAGCAGAATGACACCGTATCCGTGTTCTGTATTTTAGACCATCAGTATGATTCTGATAAGCCTAAACGCGTAAACCTAACTCAGGAATAAGCCCTTGTTAGTATAGTGTGTTGTGAAGCACACTATTTTAGGGTAACCTTTTGATTATATCTATGCCTACGGCATAGATATAATCAAAAGATATATCATTATTATTTTCTCGTTCTTTTAACGTATCGTTTTTCTTATAATCATGTTGTCAATGAATTATATATTATAAGTCTGACAATGAGCCTAAACTTAATTGTACGACTAAGTAAAACCTAAGCCTAAGCCTAAGCCTAAGCCTAAGCCTAAGCCTAATCCTAAACCTAGGCCTAGGCCTTAACCTCAAGCGTACCCACCTGCAGTTCTTCAGCGGTATCCATATCCAGGTTGGTCATAGTTTCCAGTCTGGCATTGACTGTGGCTACCACTGGATGGTCCTCACCCTTGAGCCAGGCACTAAAAGCGTACTCTGTATTATCCTCATTCATGCTAATTTTTCTTCACAACAAACCTGTCATTAGGTTAATTAATAGGTACTGTACTATTGATGGATATATAGTTACAGTAAAAGTATAAACGTAGATAAACATAAATCGAAAACTCCGAAAATCGATAAATGCTGAAATGTGGAGAAAATACTGTACCTCTTTGAAATACGATAAGTTGCCGTCTCCAGGTTTCCTGTCACTGAATTCTGCACTGTGGCACGGGCTAACTGAAACGAAAACAATATAATTATTCTACTCGTAGTGTTTTTCACGTACGTAGTGCGTTGTTTGGCCAGCTTGGTGCTGAACTGAAACATGAAACTTGGTGCCAAAGTGTAGCGTCAATAGCCCGTATTCTCGGGTCGACGGGAATGTTCCGTTTGGGAGCTCATTCGTATGCAAATTTTTCCTCCAGCTAGTCTAGATAGTCGAGAAATTTGCATACAAAGGATTTTCCAAAAGGAACCTTCGGTCGACCCGAGAATACGGGCTATTGACTCTGTCGCATAGCATACAGAGAGCATGTGTCCGTCGTCCAATAAAGAGAACAGTTAAATATAATCTAATAATAACGGCAAGCCGATCAGTAAAGCTATTTGGTATAGAAACAGTCTTATTTAGAAATGGAAAGTAGTTAAAATATTAAGTGCGTAATGTGTAAATTGGTAGGGGACCTCGTTTCGACCCCATAGTCATATACGAGGATTTATGCCACCGGGGTGGGGTCATCTTCAGTATGATGCCCAAGATGCAATCCCAGACTTGTCAGCTTGTAGTTTAGATAAAGAATGTGCGTAGCCTTTACTCGTAAACCCACAAAGTATTGGTTTACAACAAAGACAAACCTTGGGATACGCCAGCTCTTGGATCATTTCCATCTCGTCGTCGGAGACAACATTGCGGAAAACGACAGCCAGCGGATTGTAGCGGAGGATCTCGACCTAAATTTATGAGATAAAATAAGTTAAACCCCTCCTTTAGGGCCCCGAAGGGAGCCCTGCAGTCCGCTCTGGCCTAATGAAGTAGCGCGCCTTAGTTGCATAGGCCATCGTGTATTACGAAATGGGTGGCCAACCCTGAATCCTGATCCAACCTTTCCATGTTTTCATCTGGTACCGTTTTTACCACCCGGACGGTAAACCAGCGTGGGAACCTTAACATAAACTAAAGGACCCCGGCTGATTCTAACTAACAAAGGTACCTCACTATTAACGGGGATGAATGTTCAGACGCATCGAAATGAGTTCTTTGAAAAATTCCACGCGACGAGATCACGATCACAGCATAAATTATAAGTATAGAGTTCGTTAAAGCCCTTATTGTTGAAACTGTTGTTAGGGTATTCGAGAGAGAGAGAGAGAGAGAATATTCAAATCTCACCTTGATCGGAGCCAGTCTCAGGTAGGCACGATCCATTTTGTAGTAGCAGTAGAGCTTTGAAGTTTCCTTGATGCTCTAGAATACGGAATTTTGTGGTTCACATGTAATACGTAAAGAAAAGAAATCAGAAACACATGTTCTGAAAAGCTGTATCTATTACTAACTACAAAGTACAAAGTAAAAAGTACAGAATAAAGTACAAACTATAAGCTTCAGCTAACTTACCACAGGTACTTCGCCTCTGCACAGCGCCTCGTACATACTTCTCTCATTGTCGGGCATACCATCGGACGGACGACGGTTCAGAGGGGTTCCGAGATTCTGAGAGGGTAATTGATAGTGAAATAGTAATGGAGAAGGTTGAACATTCCACTATCGCTACTACATTGGGGTTTCTTTTCTGTTACATGCCCCCAATGTCATCGTACCCGCGCCCACGCCGCCCACCCAACTGGGGAGTAAAGTCCCCAGTGAGCCGGTCATGAGCCTTAGTGAGGGTAATCAATAAGTGAGGTCAGTGGATTGGATAAGTGCATTCCAAAAACTGTTCCCACCTTTCTCATATCGCTTCTCCTCACACCCTCGTCGACCAGCATATCCTCGTACCATTTGATATTTCCCTTAGCACGGGGATGAGACGGTTCTAAATGGTGCTAGTTTGAGTTACTGTAGCTTCGCAGTCTTCCTTCTACGTTCCTCCTCCGCTCTCCCTCTATCTCCCTCTCTCTAATAAGCAGAATATATAATTACAGTAAACTTACGAATACGGTACAGTTCCTCGATGAGTTTAAGTGCATGCTTCAGATTTCCTTGTTTGTACATTGAAAATGAGAGGTACTCGAGAATCTCGGCCATATCGGCGCTTGGGGGTTTCTCCTCCTAAAAGATAACAAAATACACCAGAAGTTTCCAAAATAGAAACTCTATACTCGCGCATGAACCGCGAATTTCCCACAAATTAGATTAGGCGAACCCACCCGGTTGCTAGTTACTTATTGTTACCGCAGTTACTAGTTGACGTGCTTCAATGTATTTGATAACTGAATAAGCACTTGGCAGTAAACAGAAAACCACCCTGCACTTACAGCGGAATCGAACTTCCGAGCACTCGTATGAGAGACAGGCGCGCTATCCACTCGGCCAACCCTCCCCATAATTAATAATGATAACCTCACCTTGTTCCTTCTATGTGCCTCCTCCATCCACATGATAACGTGATAATAATCCTCTGCATTATAAGCAGCACGGCCAATTTCGAAACAATCAAAAGCTGAAAATCGGTATTTTGTAATAACTCTATTACCGTAGTACCGTGATGCATTTTCGTGTTACCGTACTGACCTGTTCCGGTACTCGCCTATTTATTTTACTACCAATTGACAAAGAAAATGCTTACAACACTAACAAATGATGACCTGCGTGCGTCGCTAGCGGCTTGCAAACATGGGTGGCGGTTCATAGCCATGCCAGTTTTTACACCACTTACAAGCTTAACGGCGACGGTAGAGTATCAACTTTTATATTTCACCAAATATATGTTTCTGTTCAACCGTCTCTATCGAACCTACCATATGCTTTTCACAAATAATAAATAAACCTTACCGGAGAAAGAATAATTTCCCTGTCGCCCGTAGATCACTCCATTAGCCAGATCGCGGGTGTCCAGACGGTACGTGTCTTGGAGCCTGAGGAGACCTACGGCAGCACCGGTGAGGTCCTCCTTAAGACAGAAATATAAGTAACTAATTGCAGGGAACAATTAAGGGAAGGACTAGGGTACTAAACCCTTAGACTACAAATTACAACGTAGTACAGCGCATAGAACTCATTGATAATTTAAAGGGAACGACTATGAACCTGTCACTAGATTACAAAACAATCAATGCTCCTAAAAAACGCGGTACGATGCATAATAATAATTAATCATAATTTATTACGCACACATGATTTTTTTGTCGTAAGTTCACATATGTTGTAGAAATTTGTTTGAGTTTAAAGGTAATGCATAGGGTTTCTTGAACTAGAAACTTCAGTATGATGGACAACTTATCAATAATTTATCTTGAAACCCGAGAAATCGATATGAACTGACCTGAGTGGGATACCGAATTCCATAACTGGCATCGGAAATGTGATCAATGAATTCTTCGGCACCATTTGCGCTCATTTGATTTTCGATTTTCTGAAAATTTAATAACTACAGCTATTAATGATCAACTAACATTCCTCGGACACAGATTCCGAAACCTCAGTGAACATTTAGAAAAATCCCTTACACTACAATAGACAATAGATTATGTGTTTTCTCATAAGACGACATTTATAACAGAGGTTATAAAGAACAAAAGTGTTTTAATAAAACAAAAGCTTACCTTCCAGTCAAAGATTTTCTTCTTGATAAGTAGGAATGCGTTGATCGGGTTGGCCAGGTCTTCAGGACCGGTGACTATGTTATCAGTGTTAGTCTTCTCGTACTTCTTGACAAGCCTGCAAAGTGCAGTGTTTATAGGTTGTACATCATAACGTAACTTCATATTCCAATCTATGTCAAAGCGGTATAACCGCCGGTTTTTGAAGCGTATTTTGGAAGCTGTATTCATATGTAGTGTACGCAAATGAATGCGCGATATGACACGATTTAATTTGCATACAGTGCAGTTTCCCAACATATGATCCAAAAATCGGCAGTTATGTCGCTTTAAAGGGAGAGGCCCACGAGAAAAAACATTTCCTCAATTTACTTGCACAGAATGTCCGGAATTTCAGAAATATTACTGTGAAAACCGCATTTTTTTGCACCTAGAACTCACAGAGATATTCCCCCGGCAAACAGTTCGGCCAGGTACCGTAGTCAGAAACGTTTTTACGGTTTACAGCAATCCAATAGCATTCTTTCTCTTCATAATAATGGTTAAACGGATGAAGATCATTCGTACGATTATAACAAGGCGTTTCCAATACTATAATGCCCTAAATGCGCAAAAATTGATTCTGACTACGGTACCTGGCCGAACTGTTTGCCGGGGAATATCTCTGTGAGTTCTAGGCGCAAAGAAATGCGGTTTTCACAGTAACATTTCTGAAATTCCGGACATTCTGTGCAAGTAAATTGAGGAGAACTTTTTTCTCGCGGGCCTCTCCCTTTAATATAATTTACCTTGTACGGCGAAATAATGTAGTCATACAACTGTTACTGTGTGAAACCCTATGTTATGAAACGGTGTCAAAGACTGTACACTGTATGTATATGGTACCGTACGTACACGGTCAAACAGCACATTATATAAAGCACTCTAATGGCTTCCCAGACACCCCCGATCCCAACACACAAGCACAAAAAACCCCCTCACTCGTTCAAAAATGCCAAATCTTTTACGTGTACTTCAAGCATCTCGGCACTCCATGGGTGAGAGCTCCATTTTCGGAAAAAAACTAATTTTATTTAACTGATAAAACTGTTTGTTTGCCGTTCTAGATCAGGCCCTTGAATATAACACTTGTTTCTTTACTCCCGTCTAAATTCTCCCTAACCCAATGAAACATTCACAACGTGCAATTTTCAAAACTCCGGTGTTGTATGTAGGTTAATTGGGTTAAAAGGTCAAAAACCTTCTAGGTCTGAAAAGTCTTCCCGACACTAATAAACCTAAATCTACAAATGCAAAAAGCCTTGCAGATTAAAGGGACAGGCCCATCAAAATAAACCTATATTTACGATACGTTCATAATGACTATCAAGCATTTTTATTACAATATATACAAACTAAATTTCACCATTATTCGCCCTAGACAACTTTTTTCCAATGCGCTCCACGCATATGTATACCATAAAACTGCAGATTTCAAAGCTATATATGCAAATTTTAATCGCATTATAATTTCACGATAAATTTGCATTGACGACAAGGATATTTGCGGCTTTACGGTATACATTTGATCTGAGCGCATCGGAAAAAAGTTTCCCATGGCAAATAAATGTGAAATTTAGTTTGCATATATTGTAATAAAAATGCTTGATAGTCACTATGGACGTATCGTAAATATAGGTTTACTTTGATGGGCCTGTCCCTTTAAGAGCATTCGAGAGGATTAAGCCTAAAACATCAAGCCTAAAACTTCAAGCCTTAAAATCGATATCTTACTTCTTCAGCTCCTCGAGCCGGTGCTCCTCCTGCTTGATGTACTTGAAGAGAGCATTAGGGATGTTCTTCTCCGTCTCTAACAAGGACTGCAGGTCTGCGATCGAAGTGAACAGGTCTGCACGAGAGAGCGCAGACAAGCAGAGCAGCAGAGGGATCAACCACCGCATTCTGGAATTTTGTATGTTATGTAAACTGCTGCAAGGTAGAGAGAGAGAGAGAGAGAGAGAGAGAGAGAGAGAGAGAGAGAGAGAGAGAGAGAGAGAGAGAAAAGCTATGTGGGAAGGAAAGTATACAAAATAAAAATGTTAGAGGGGCACAGCCTCAGCGACCTAGATCGTCCACAGAAAAAGTCGGAGATGGGTCATAAGTAATATTCGTTGGGAATTTCTATGCATGGTAAAGACGAATAAGCAGGTTGTGGTTGAAAGCTATAAATATGTAGAAAAAACATTCTTTAGAAAAGCCGAATTTCTCTAGGCAGATTCTCTAGGTAGTGTAATAAACTGATGACAGAATGTGTGCGAAAGGAAATCACATACAAATTTGGAAGAAAATCAAAATAGCGAGTTGTTGGGTGCTTTGCTAAAGAAAAAAGCCAAGTAAATTCGGCGCCGCGCGCCTTTTCTCCTTGTCCTACTTTGACTTTTCACAATTTTCCCTATGATTGATTAGAGCATTATAGCGAAAATGACTATCTGCAGAGTGTTAACTAACTACTGATAAATAGTGTTCCCTTAAGTTCCCTAAGACACCTGGGC
>JAANDG010000388.1:0-42500 GCA_036852015.1 Pelodera strongyloides | reverse complement strand
CTTTTTATTATATAACATTTATCCAACTTTTAACACCGGACTTCATTCAGAGACAATTTAAAAGCCGAATTATTCAATTAAATTTGATGAATTTACCAGGAAAAAGTGGCCGTAAATTGAGTTTGATACGTTGCAGTCTGTTAGGGCTATTTAGGGTTCTCTCCATTCTCAAATATATATTTGATTAATAACAGGATTTCCTAGAAGCTCACGTAGGCGTCTATTCAATTACTGTACTTGGGTACAATAATTTGTGCTCGCTGAGTTATCGAGCTACGATAAACAATTTGTGACTGTTTATTACCTAATTATCTGTGCTAAATAAGGTCTCGAAACAATTACTTGATAGATATCGTATTCCGCGAGTCATGTTTGGTAGCACTAGTTCTCGACGTCATATCTAATGCTTCTTATCTGCATAGTCTAAAAACCACAGCTATGGTTTTCACTAAGCATCCTCAATTCGTTACCCTATTATGTCCATGTCCCTACCCTTACCTTGGCTAAACATAAAATCCCTACCCTAAACAAACCGAACACTCTCCCTGTGACGTCCCTACCTACTCTACCCTGAACATCGCGCAATCTAATTTCCGTATTGTTACTCATCTCCTCCAATAATTGAATCAAAGCGTATCACATGCTAAAAACAAAAACATTGTCTATGACACATCACGAGGCACGAAAGGAGTTCGTGCCTAGTAATTGTATTAGTAACCATAATAAAATGGCGGACAAGCTGTCTTTCTCGGCGAAACTCGGGCGGTGCGCACGTTCGCCGCTAGTGCCTGGCGAAGCATCGATGCCGGGAAAATGAAGGTTATGAAAGACGTAGCGCAGGCGCACTTTTTCAGCGCGTTCTACTCGCGGCGCACCCCCAAACGCCAAACATTTCACGTCGTCGGCTCGAAAACGCCGGACACTTTTGTCATCTGGAATTCGTCGTCTACGCAATTGTGGAGCTTTTCGTTCAAGACTCAACGCGCGAGCTATAGCACTGAGCTGAACTATTCTCTAAATAAAGAAGCGGGTACGTGAGGATCACGCTTATCCCTAATGCTGTTTTCTTTTACTACATTAGTTTGTCTGAGTGAATCCGATAGCGTCAGTGACAAGCAGAGAGAGACGGAGAGACATAGAGAGAGGAGAGAGAAGACAGAGAGAGAGAGAGAGAGAGAGAGAGAGAGTGTCAGAGGAAAAGATTGATATACTTTGTAGAGAAACAAATCGCGATGTGCTTCTCTTATAGATCTTAAAAGTGTTTCGAGTCTATGACGTCGTCACACAGAGGCGCGGCCCTAATGCGAGGTTGTTGCCGTTACTAGTTACTTCGCATAAAGGTATCGGGTCCTGATAGCCGAAAGTTTCGCGATGATCTCCTTGAGGAGTGGTATATTCACCACAATAGATTACTTCGAACAGATTTTTGCGGAACATCCCACTCTTTCTACTTTCTACGCTGTACGTAAACAGCCGTCTAAGCCGGAGACCTATAAGCCTATTCCTAATAAGCTCTAGCCCAATGTTAACTCTTTATTCCATAAGAAAGTGCGCATACTAAGCCTAAGCCCAATACAATACTTGTCGATTTTATGGCTTTTTCTATTAATTTTCATACGCACATAGAAAAGCAGTTGTCCACGTTTCAAAAACCGGCTGTTACATCGCTTTAACGTTCTGAGTTCTGATGCTACGTAAACTCTTGTGAGACCCGGTTGAGCTTGAAGTCGTATGCCAATTAATGATAATTAATTTTTTGTCAAGATAATTTGCTATATATACATTTCATTATGTTACGGAGCATCGTGACTTATTCGCTTGACTAACTCCATAGAAGACAAGGGGGCGGGGCTGTAGAAGGCGAGTTGGATATTCTAATACACCTATCATCAGTCAAAGGCAGTGTGCTCATGGTTGGTACTGAAGACTTCATGCTCCTGCTCTCTCTCTCTTGCTCTCTCTCTCTCTCTCTCTCTCTTTCTCTCTTTCTCTCTTTCTCTCTCCCTTCCTCTCTCTCTCCCCACTCGAAAATTGTATGTATGTACTGTATGTACTGTATGTTGCATGTAGTATGATTTCCGAAACATCTTCAAAAAATTTACCTGTTCAAGTTTGAAGTCAGAGGCAATTTGGCAACTTTTTTGAATAATCTGCGGAAACAATCAGCATTGTGTGCAAATATACAAGTTTGTGACTTGCAGCATCTAGCAGCTGATTTTGGTTTCCGAAAGTGTTCCGCAAACTTTCATATCTCAGAATGACTTCAGTCCTTTTTGGAAATAATTGTGAGCAGGAACTAGATCTCTCACTCTCTCTAGCTCTCTCTCCCTCTCTAGCTCTCTCACTCTCTCTAGCTCTCTCTCCCTCTCTAGCTCTCTCTCTCTAGCTCTCAGCTCTCTCTATCTCTATCTCTCTGTCTCTCTCTCTGTGTCTCTCTCTCTCTCTCTCTCTAGCTCTCGCTCGAAAATTTCAATCGTAACTCTGTTTATCCAACTATCAATATCAACTTCAGGGTATGCGGGAACTACTTCTTCTTATCAGTGTCCTCGCCTCAGTTGGGCACACATCCTTTTTGGTAAGGAAATGTTCTAAATCATCATGTAAAGCCATTTGAACCTCCTTAGCTTTAGGTCCATAACACGGGCGGACCCATTTTTGTGCCAGGGGTGCGCGAAATGCCTACAATTCCATTTGGCGCTCCTCTGGCGCGTATGTAGCACACAGGTCGCTCCCTTTTCCTGGGATCCAACGTCCGAAACAAGTCCTTGTAGTTTAGGCCATGGAGTTTAGAGTTTCTCCCAACCCAAGCATTAATTTCTGTGGTTCAAGAGTACTAGATTCTGTGTATTGTCTTTTAATAAACTATTGTCGTATTTTATTGTCACGTTTATTTATAAAAAGGAGCCTAATCCTATCACTATTCTGAACTCAATGAAACAAAAGAAAAAAAACAAATAGGATTATTTACACAATAAAACCGCCAAGATCACACGTAAACAAATAACTCGAGGGCAATGCCATTTTGGAAATTATCTTCAGTGGTTTATTTATTAATAAATTATATAAAAAAACGCGATAATCCGTTGTACGAACTTATGAAGGTACTAATCTACATCTACTGGTACGATAAAATGGCGTAAGGAAACGCCACTGCGCGAAATACAGGCTCAGGCCCGCGAAGAAACGTTTTCCTGTATTTTCTCGTGTAGAAAAAGGACAGTTCTGTAAAATCCGATTTATCGACTGACCGAAGCAAAGTAAATCAAACTTGATTCAAGTATCTTTTAGGACTCGTCACCGGATCGTTGTCTCAATCTCGTAAATCGTCCCGTGATCAAAGTTGTGCCCGAAGCCCGGGAACTCGTGGTGAAGGAGGGAGAAAGTGTGGTCTTAGAATGCAAAGTCACGTCCATACCTCAGGTAAGGGTTCTAGCGGTATAACAGCCGGTTTTGCATTACATGCTAATTATTATGATAAGAATAAAAAATCACACAAATTCGACCTCACTTAGCATAAATACATAGGAATACAGTTGTCCAACGTACACACCTTTCAATCACCGGATTAAAATACAGGCAACAAGAGCTAGATGGAAAAAAATGTTTCCCAAAATACCGTAGTTTCAGGTTCAAGTTGTGTAATGATTTTCTCACAACCTAAATAACTTGTTTTTGAGCTACTCAAGGGCAATTAAGATAATTAAGAGATAATTACCCTTAATTCACCATTAATTTCCTATAGGATGCGGCGGAAATTTTTTTCTACCCTTACGCGCTAAAAATTTAAAAAACACTTTTAGTGTAGTTTGAAAAGAGGACTTTCCTCGAAAGCTCAATCAAATCACTTACGTATTCGCTCAGTTACCCATTTATGGCCATTTATGCCAGAAACGTAAATTGATTTTTCCTGACAAACTTCCATACAACTTCATATTTTGAAGTTCGCATTGGCCCATCATGGCACATGAAAAATCGGGTTGGATTTATGGGTGCTAAAGACTAAAGATAAATGCCAAACGCATTTACGTGCAAATATATCAAATATAATAGATGTCGTTGGGTTAATATTTCCGACCACACGCAAAGTCTAGTTAATGACAAGTTGCTTGATCTCCTGGCCACGGACAAGAGTAGGAAAACATCACTTCCTCCTCAGCCATATTCACAACTCCGGTTCCCTCTGGGAACTATTCCCTGGGGACGGAAAATAGCATTCGAAAGTGAGACACGCAGGGAAAAAGATAGGGAATTCCCCATGGGGAATTTAGTGGTGAATATGGCCTCAGGAGTTTATCACATGCTGCGAACGCGGATTTCATGCTTGAGGGGGACCTGCGCTGACAATTGCATATATATCATTTTGTCATTTCAGGCTACCGCTGTATGGATTTTGAACGGTGTTGTCATTAAGAAGTACGACACGTTGTCCACTGAGGAGGCCGAAATCAACAAGAGGCAATTGGGACTTGGTTAGTATTATTTGAGCACAAAACTCCGCACCGCCTAGTAGCTCGTAGATCATCCATAGCAGACCCGCGGAAGCGGAACACTTTCCGTAAATTAAACGAAAACTTGGCGCATTTGCTGCCATTCGAGTGTATTGTGCACGTTGTACATTGCTATTTCTAAGAGTTGAACACAGTTGAGGACAACTCTACAAAACCAAGCAAATCATAACGCAGTAGGACGGACGGACATTCGTTAATGTGAAAAACCGGCAGGTTTTTGAAACGCGCATCGTGGACAACGGATTTACGCTAATTTACTCGAATTTAGCTCGATTTTTATTTATAATTTATGCTCATTTGCATGAGCTGCATAAAAATGCTGGTGTACCAGATGCGTTTCAAAAACCGGCCAGTCGTTCGCTTTAAGGTGAAAAGCAGACCACCTTCAACTTTAGGCACGACCGACTTCAACTTGCGTATTCCGTGCGCGGAGCGTGCCAAGGCCGGCGAGTACAAATGCGTGGTGCGGAACGAGTGCGGACTGAAAGCCGTCTCATCTACAGTACTAAACGTGGTTCCCAGAAAGGGTATGTTGTCGGTCGCCTATCAGTACATAGTATGAATCAATCAATATCTACTTGGGTGGTCTAGCCAATCAATAAACACTTGATATGCTATGATCAATTAATATATATATGCAGCTTTCCAGCCAGTGTAAAAACACTATATGTATATGACGTAATCAGACAATATCTCCTTACAATATCTACTTGAGTGGTCTAGTCAATCAATAAATGATATGATATGATATGATCAATTGATATATGTATAGATTTCCAATCACTATATGACGTAATCAATCAATATCTCCCTAGGGGGCCGCACATGCAATAAGCGCCGGGCCCTGCCCCCTCTCATCTCTGCCGTCTCTTCGATGAGAGTCGAAGTGACCGGGAATGCCATCCACCTCCTCTGTCGTGTCGATGACTCCGCCCAGAATACAGTACCCAGTCAGATCAGCTGGAGCAGAATCCATGATGACGAGTCCGAGGAGCCAATCGAGAATGACGTCAGATTTATGGTAAGTGGGCACTCGATTCCCTAGGGGGGACCTATTCGTTTGGGAGGGGAAAATAGCATTCCAAGGTGAGAGTGTAAGGGAAAACGACAGTATTCCCCTTACGCGAAATTAGCGGTGAATATGGCACGTTAAACGGGGCACGGTAAACGTCTAAACAGTCGAACTATGGACCTGGCCTCTATATTTGGACGCCATCTTTCATCCAAAATTTGTCATAGAGTTCTCTAGCCTCTCTTCTCTCTCGCATAAGGATGATCGGTATCCCTAAGCTGATATTTTTGGTGTGCTGCGTAGTTCGGGCTGTTGTTCAGTGATGGTTAGTGAGGCTGAGTGATGGTTGTCCTAGACCTACAGGCTCTTGTTCGGACCCTACAATCACATAGAAATACCACACAGTTGCGATTGCTAGTTCATTGGTTTATTTATTGACTTTTAAGCTTTTGTATTGATTATTTGTTGAATTATTGATTGATTTTCAGAAACTCTCCACCGGTGACCTGCTGGTGGTGGGCGATAACGCCGAGCACCAGTACGCATTTCGCTGCACGGCCGCCAATCCATACGGCGTAGCGCAAGCCGAAGCCGTTGCACTCTACGTGTATGAAGACTAACTTTGTGTTATGATACTTGATCTTCTTTTTACCTAGAGTTTACGTGTGTAGTTTACCATTAGGCACAGGCCAGACATCCATAGAAGCCAGCCATGAAGGCCTACTAGAACATCTTTTCCTTAGTTTTGCATAATTAAACTGTTTTTATGGCCATATTTAAAAACAAATCAGTCTGAAAAGATCTCAACGTCTTATAAGTCACTATTAGGGCTAGATAAAGTAACAATGTATCAACTCTACTTTGTACCTGTTCTTGCTTTCTTATTTTCAAACTAATACTAATGTATATAGACACTGTAGAAATTTATTTTCGCGTTTGATTTAGATGCGTATTGTTTCGTTTTATTCCGTATATTAAGTTAATATATCGTTCGTGTTCCTCGTTACATTCTTTGAAAGTATTATTTTCCGGGAGTAGGATCATAGTCCGGCCCAGTCATGTTATTTTTCAGATGACTGCTAAAGCAACAAGTCCTCACAAATTTCAATTAACTCGTGGTCTATTTCAATAAATGTTGTTGTTTTGGTTAATTTTTCTGGTAAACCTTTGATTGTTATCAAACTTGCATTCCAGTTGTCATGCGTGGAGCAGCGGTAAAATCCCAGCTCTCAAGCAAATTGGCTGTACGGTTCCCCCGCATGGCAAAAAAAAAAAAAAAAACAGAAACCATAAGACAAATGATGATCTAAAGATGTTGTATAGAAGTATCCTACGTAGAAAGCTACCCCAGGATATTGTTACAGGAGTACGATTTCCTTTGTTGTGAAAACTTAGGGGTAATATTTTACCGGGGGTACTTTATTATTTCTTTTAGTTTTTATTACTTTATGCATATTAATTTCGTCAGTTTCCTGTTCATTTCGGGTTTATTTTTTCACATTCCTTTAGCATGAAACTTGATGTAGTAACCCATAAGTCTATCGATGACGTGAGGACGTGAGTACTGAAGATAAACTTGGATTACGTTTCTTATACTATTTCCATATGTATGTATGTATCAATAAACTATTCACTAACCTAACAATAAGAAATAAGTACTAATCTTACGTTTTCATCGCGTAAATTCTCTGTTTTCTATTAAAAAAGTCTAGTCACAGGTGACCAATTCAACTTTCTATTGAATAAAATTTAATCAAGTTCTATTTTAATTACACTGGACATTGTGCTAGACTCGAAATAACACATGTGATGTGACGTATATCTACTAACCGGAGAAGTTCATTATATTACTGTGAAAAAGTGGAGAAGTTCTCTATATTACTGTGAAAACAACTTGAAACTTTCGCCGGTGCGTGGGCGTTCCGAGGTGGGCGGCCCACATTCTTGGGCGTAGTGTAGGCGGCACACCGGCCAAGTTTCCTCTACATACCACGTTACACTGCCTGCAAAACAGCAAATCATCCCATAAGGAACCCCATTGGTTACCGTAGTTCTGTACCGTGTTAAAACTTTAGCTTGGACAACTCTGTTAGTTTAGTTTCTCTGTGAAGAGGCCAGTGAACTTTTCCCGAACAACTATAATCCTTCATACAATTAGCAGTAATTCGGAAAGTAATTTCGATGTCAATTACACTTCATCACATAGAACACAAGTCGCTGGCTTAGTGAATAAACATTTGGGATGTCCATGATAATTTCTAAAGTCCATAGATGAGAAGCTGGACACAACAATGGAGTCGTCACCTCACTGGGGAAGCTTTGTCGGTGAGCGGTTAGTGTGCCGCGCACTAATTGCCACAAGTTCCGAAAACGGACGCCAAATATGAGCGAAAATAATTTTCCCGTGATATCGAGATACCAACGTTTGCGCAATCCTGGCACACCTATAGCTCACACCGCGGGTGGGCACCGCACTCTGAACTGAAAACTCCCATTCAATGATTGAATTACCCACTACAACTACGTTACAATAGCCTCTACGCGCTTAGTCAGTCATTAGTGTTCACTAAATCTACATTCTTGGTGATTAGTTTATTTCAAATTTTCCGACGCTAGCAATAACAACAGTAAAAATAATCCGTACATATGTGTCAGTGTACTGTACATAACATACATAACATGTTCCAGTGTGCTTTAACTTATTAGTAATTTATTTTCGAAAATTAAAAATTATTTTCGAAAATAACAAAACATCCATCTGACTGTCTCTGACGCACCAAAAACAAAACGATAAGATAATCGTTTCCACTTCAATTAAGACCAAAACACTCCTCATACAAAACAAAACATAGAAACATTTACGCTTCAATTGCGAACACCTCCATTACAGACAATTTAGTACTATAATACATCATGTGTAGTCTACGAAAACGGCAACAAACACGGTCACCACCCATTAACTGGTCACAAGTACAGTATACACCACCACTACAGTATATATTAAGCAAACAGCAAACAGTCTTGTAATATCTATCTATCCCCTACACCTCATTCATCAAAACAACTCATCCGTAAATTTATGAATACAAAACTATAACGAGTTATACACACATCACGAAATTTCAATAACATCTGCCTACTACGCAACATCCACTAACGAAATCGAAGTTGTCACGAAGCAAAAAAAGACAATGGGGACAACTCTCACACTGAAGAAACTCTTAAAATGCGCCGTCCAAGTGCAATATTTGACCTACACCGCAAAAATTCGCGCTGTCGCCGCGCCAAAAAAGCGTACACAACGTTGTGCCTACGGTGCGAGGTCGTGTGCGAGACATGCGCCGCTCCATTTTTTCAGGGGCTTCTAGTTTCTTCTAGCATACTTCCAAAAAAAGCGCCATACACGCTTTTCGCTAATACGACAATTAGCAACTTTCTCCCGCACATTTTTATTATTTATGGCCCAACAAGAAATCAATCAAGGTCACCAAGTTTTTATTGCTCACAAAAAAATTAAAGTACGACATTCTGCCTAATTCGCACTACAATATTATTTTTAAAAGCAATCATACAGGGTTTTCCGGGTCGTATATTTTCCCTAAACGGTTGTATTCTTCTATTTTGTTTCAAAAAACATCTATTTGTTTCAATGTTTCAAAAAACATACAGCTATACTCTTGTTGCTACTCTTATTCCGTTTTCTGAGGGGCAAAAAAAAGAAGAGCTTACAATACAAGTCTAAAACATATCTACATCTGTACAGGCAGTACACAACTAAAGTGGACTCAACTTTACTGACTTTACAATAATCAATTATACAAAATAAATAACATTTATACTAGTAGAATTAAAACTAATAGAGATATTAGCATAAATAAAACATTTATCCAAAATTACTCTACACCTAATAAAAATCGGGCTCACTCAGCATAGGAATGCAGTTGCTCATCATACGTTTTAAAAACCAGCTGTTATATCGCTTTAAATGAATCTCTTTCACGAAAGGAAAGACTGAAAGTCGCCTATCAGCTGAAGTTCCATTCAATTTCAGAATCCGAAGGCAACGCGGTCGACAGGGTCAGAATGCCTGAAAACTTCCAACACTATACCATCGCCCGGCATTTATTTACCTTAAAGCGAAATACCGGCCGGTTTTTGAAACGCATATCAAGTACTTGCATTCCTATGCATTTATGCAACGTGGGGGCTAATTGGGGTCTAGTTTTTATGTCTAGTTTTTATTCTAATTTTTGCTCATTTGTATATGCTGCGTAAGAAAGCACATGTACGCAATGCGTTTCAAAAACCGGCCGGTATTGCTCTTTAAAGGGACAGGCCCATCAAAGTAAACCTATATTTACGATACGTCCATAGTGACTATCAAGCATTTTTATTACAATATATGCAAACTAAATTTCACATTTATTTGCCATGGAACACTTTTTTCCGATGCGCTCAGCTCAAATGTATATCGTAAAGCCGCAAATATCCTTTTCGTCAATGCAAATTTATCGTGAAATTATAATGCGATTAAAATTTGCATATATAGCTTTGAAATCTGCAGTTTTATGGTATACATATGCGTTGAGCGCATTGGAAAAAAGTTGTCTAGGGCGAATAATGTCAAATTTAGTTTGTATATATTGTAATAAAAATGCTTGATAGTCATTATGAACGTATCGTAAATATAGGTTTATTTTGATGGGCCTGTCCCTTTAAATACGGCTTAGAACAACGGCTAGCGTGCTAAACTCTAACGCACGCAACCCGAGTTCGGATCTGATCCCTGATAGCTATAAAATAACCACACACCTCCTTCAAACAATACACTGACAAACACATCACCCCACACCGCCGACCAGAATCGAACCAGCAAACCCCTGGCATGAGTCAAGGTGTGTATCCACTAGGCCACGAAGATACCACTAACCTTTCTGGGTAACATCCGGGATAGGTCGAGCCAATGGAAGTAGCGTGTTCAGATTAACCCCACGGCGTGCCTTCTTCAAAAACGGCGCCTGTTTCAGCTCCGCAATAGTGGGCCTGAAATACAAAGGTTAGGAAGGGGCGTGGTATGGGCTATTTTTTATTAAAGGGCATGTCAAGGAGGATTCTGCGCAGAAAGGCATCTCCTGGCGCTGACTAAGTAACTCTCGAAAGGCGCACAATACAGTATACTCATAAAAATGGCGGCAGATTAAAATATTTCAAATTTTGTAAACGTGAACAAAACTTCGTAGTTAGTGTTGCCCATTAATCACTTGCTACCGTACTTGTCCGTACTACTGTAAACACAATTCCCATATCATACCGTACCTACTCCCTCAATATCCTTACCTATTCTGCGGTTGTGGTTTCAGACACGCATCTGTAACATTATGAAAAAAGTCCGTGAAACGCCGCAGACGATGTTCACTTTCATCTGAAAAGATATAATTAAGAATACGTAATAGAGGAAGCAGAATATGAAAAAAGTCCGTGAAACGCCGCAGACGATGTTCATTTTCATCTGAAAAGATATCATTAAGAATACGTAATAGAGGAAGTAGAACTAGCGCCTGGTTCGGGTGGCACGCGGGCGCCATCCCGGACCGTGCAGGTCTCTTGCAAGCGGGTTTTCTTTCTATTTCTGTATTTCTGTTTCAAAAGAAATCCAACTGTGCAATCCACTCAACGTATTACAGTAATATAGTACATATGAAGTTAACTATAACCTCTCTCTCAAACACATTATGCCAGAAAACGAAGAAGGTATGGGGAATTGAACCATAGACTTCTAAAGTAGTAAGCCTACAAGGCTCCACTACGGTAATATTGTGTTCGCCAAGTCTTTCACACCTTAGCACACAGCACGACCGGGTTGCCCCCTTCGGCGAATCTAGCCGATTTAATTGTAGGTCTTCATAACCTGTTAACTAAGTGACAATGTTAAAAGTTTAAAGGTTGTTCAAACCCACCATCCTCCATAAGTGTCGTGCAATCCAACAGTCTCGGCGTGGTCCCCCTTTGTTTCTCATACAACATTTGCAGGTTCTGCATATCCGAAAATGGTGGGAACCCATTGGCCATCTCGCACAACGTAATGCCCACACTGTACATATCAGAGGCGGTGCCGTAACCACTCACGTCCTGAAAGCGTGTTTCCTTCATTCCTTGTTTTTTATCTTATATTGAAAATACCTATCTCTCTCCTTGCAGAACATGTTTTATATGGGACAAGCATCATGGATGGTATCAGTCCTCTGGGTAAGCTTACCCCAATGCACGAGTAGCTGAACTAGTGCACGCCAAGCTTGCAATTTACCTTACAACTATACAACAACGTGTGCATATGCTCGAAGGTGAAACGGCTCTACCCTGCCCACACAAACAAAGTTCGAGTCCTCCGCCATACCTGCGCCAAAACTTCCGGAGCCAACCACAACAGACTGTCCACTAAGTGATCGGTAAAATCCGTCGATTTCTTCGCCCCATCCTCCAACCGAAGGCTGTGTCTGAAATGAAAGTTTAAATGAAAACCATCAGGAACCAATTAACCAATGCACAGTAATATAGTACATATGAAGTTAATTATAACCTCTCTCTCAAACACATTATGCCAGAAAACGAAGAAGGTGGGGAAATGAACAATAGACTTCTAAAGTACACCTCCTGAAACTAGTGAGATCTCACAAATCAGCAAGTTATTTCTAAACGGCTAAAAATATGCCAAACAAATAATCGACTCAGTCCACCAACCTAAATCCTGAAAGACGAACACCTCCTGTAGAGTCGAGTAACAGATGACCAGCGCGAATCGATCTAAAAATGGGAATTATTATCATATTCATATAGATATGAGGTGAAAGGGTCTGAGGTCCGACTCACAAGTAGGAACTTCGCTATATTAAAGCGCAATACCGGCTGGTTTTTGAAACACATCGAGTACCCCGCGTTCTTATTCAACTTATGCAAAAGAACATATATTAGAATAAAAAATCGAGCTAAATTCGAGTAAATTAGCATAAATATGTACGTTTTTCAAAAACCGGCCGTAGTTCGCTTTAAAATAGCTACGTATGATTAGGTACGCATAAGTCTATCCGTATTCGTATACATGTCACGTAACCTAGTAAACTAATCACGCATATGTATATACATGTACAAACACAGGAACACTTGTGTACGAGCATGTACGAAAGTCATACGCATACACGCACAGTTATACATATCCAACATACATACACATTCACACAGCACACATACACATACACAGACACGTGAATACAAACACACTCTCACATGCCTTCGTGCCACGGTAAAGCAAACTAACCGGTGTATGATATTCTGAGAGTGAAGATACTCGAGTGCATCCAAAAGGTGCCGGAGAATCAACGCAATGGCCATTTCAGGAATACCAGAGTTATAGTACTTTTCCATCACATAGAGGGCAGAGCCTGGAAATGTACCTAGGTTTTAAAGCGGCAAGGTACGTGGTTTCGAAAGAGTGCATACAAGAAAAGTGCATTCTCATGTACCGTACGCAAAGACACAAAATGGCACACTATTTGCACTTTGCACATATTATATGAGAATCTATGGAATACGCTTCCAAAACTATGCGTCACTACCATATCGTTTAGCCGTTCAAAAATTCACCATGAGTATACTCAGCGGAATCGAACCTCTAACATATCGCGTGACAGTCAAGCCCGCTATCCACTAGGCCACGCATACCATAGTCACTTACCCATATCCGACAACGGCATCGCTATACACAAGTGCCTGCCCAGTACACATGCTGCTGAGAATCCTACCACATGACGGTGTCGTATCCATTTCAACCAGTGCACCTCATCCTGAACGAAATGCTAATTGTAAGCTAAGTTTCGGTTCCATTAATATTTCAAGTTATGATCATCGTTTAGCAGTCATCAAACAGCTACTCTACACCATAAAAACGCGTTACCATTCCCCTAATGAAGGTTTATAAGTCAACATTGTTGATTGTCTTTCGATCAACCATGGTATACTGTATACTCTTCTTCTACACACGACACATACTGTACGCCACGTTTACACATTACAGTACCACTAATCGACGTGCACGAAATGACCCTACCACAAATAATCCTTCTACAACCCATAACAATCCATCAAACTGACCACTATATGAGAAAATTCATAGTTGCTATTCGTGAGCAGATCAACCGCGAACACTTTGCACGCCACACGGCCGTGGACCTTCGAACGGGCCGTAAACACATGCCCGGCTCCACCAAAAGCGGTACCTAAAAAGTAATATAACATATACAAACTTGTACAATTAGTAAAGAAACCCAACATGAAAAGTAATACCCGCTTCTTCATCGCATATAAAAAGGCAGGGTTTGTAGTTTGTACACTGGTTGCTGTCTCCATATAAGACACTGATTACTGACTCCAAGAGTCAGTTTCCAGACGGGCAAAAGAAAATCCGAAGTTACAAAACCCATGTTTCACCCAACACTTATCTGAGCGACACCAAGGCACGCGCCAATTTAGTTGATCCTTTTTTAGAGCGATAGCGCTAACATAGTTTGGGTTTTTCCTTTACATTCACGTCCATAACTACCTTACACGCTTACTCCAATAACTCACTAAGAGTTTGTGGTAGTCAGAAATAGCACATGCATGTAAGAAACAACCACATCTGACCATGTGCTACTATACTACAAACGGCGCAAAACAGAAGTTTCGATCCGTGTATAACACCATGTTTCATCGCTCGCATATCTATATCAACTACGTCGCACAATAATTAATGATTTTCTTTCTGTGAACCTTTCCAATACATTCGCAACGCTACCTTCTTGACTCTCTCCCTTTGTATCTATCTTCTATAGCTAAAACTTTAACTATAACGTACCAATAGCCTGTTGTACATCAAATCCAGCTTGCGAAAGATCCAGAACCGGCATACTTGGACTTGGCTGTGTCCGAAACCCGCACCAATAAACTCTTCAGAAACAACAATCACGATCCAAAGTCCAACTAAACAACCAAAATATGTGATCAAACAATGCTGCTGCAAAAACTACAGTATCCATTACCGATAACTATTACCATCGCTGGCAACTTCGAAACACTCAACTTAATTTTCAAATTCCAACCCAACATCAAGATGTCTCCACCTCTTTACAAACGACAGAAAACAAACCCGGTACAAAACCACCTCAACATCAACAATGAAGAAAAAATAGACAAAAAAATATGTTTACTGATGCAATATTATATAGAATGTACATAAAAACCTCAGCGAGAAACCGCAGCAATGATCAAAGAAAATATGTATAACACCAAATTATTCTGTAGTACAAATATCTGGTTATTCAAAATTCGCAACCTACCAGTTTGGCTAACGACAAATTTTAACATATGATAGTCCTTTAGGTAACGCAATAGATAATGCTAAAGCAGTCAGCAGTCACTCGACAATAATACATATAATACAAAAAACACGCTATGCACATGCAAGAGTAGGGTATACTACTGTAGAATATAAAGAACGGATACTCTCAAATAAGTGAAAATGTCAAGAATACAAAATATACAAAAAGCTCTGTACAACAGAGTAAGGTGTTCGAATTTACAAATATTCTAAACAAAGACCCTAACATACAGCCGAATCCGGTTCACACAACGATGTCCAATAAGTTAAAGATAACACATAACCAAAAAAAAGATGCGTCGAACAGGTCAACCACACAATATTTAGCATGTTTTCAAGTAGGGGAAACAAAATCAAACCTCATTAATGATTACCTCGCCAAAGTATCCATTAACTATAAGCGTTAACATACCAAAGATTCCTACTCAATTCATAACTAATAATAACTATTCAATTCCTCACTACAAAGCATTCAACATTCTTACGGGCAAGTTCATCACAATACTAATAATCCTAAACCGGTGGCGAACTACCCGAGTCTTCCTTAGCTTCCGGTTCCTTCTCCACTAACTCGTTCGTCGGTTGCGGCGACGACGTCCGATCCCTCGACGGTGTATCTGACGTAGTCACCGACGGCGTGCCCTCAAGCGACGACGGCAACGACTCTGACTTGTCCGGCGATGTGCACCCACTAGTCGAAGTCACTTGCCGCTCCCTCTTAATCTTTCCCAGTGGTAATCTTAAGGTCAACCTCTTTCTCGATGTCTCTTCTTGTGTAGTTGCAGAAGGTGGGGTCTCTTCCTTCAAAAGTGATCTCCTAGCCTTCCTCGGTGACTTTCTTTGCTGCGGCTCCGGTTGTTGCATCGCTTCTTTCTGCGCTTCCTGTTGCAGCTGCTGCTCCTCCCTCTGCTGCGGATGCGGACTCTCCTGCTCTCTCTTAGGAGTCACCGACACTCTCCGTCGTGTCAACGCCTGCTGACTCGTTTGACTAACAGCAGGAGATACCATTTCCGTCTTAACCTCCTGGTCCGTGGGTCTCGGAGCAACGTCGACAGCTAGTGAAGTATCACCGACACTCTGCCCGGATATCGGTTCCTTCTCCTTTCCATCCAGTGAAGTAAGCAATATCTTCAAGTCTTCCACCGACATCCTATTAGACGGTGGAGGTGGAGCAGGAGCCGAACCCTCAGCTGTAGTCTTGGGTTCTTCACCACGAGCATTCGGTGTATCCTTCACTGGAGTGCCTTCACACTTCACTTGAGCGGAATCGTCACCTAAAACAAAAACTGTACCAATTTTCGAGTCAACTACTTGCAGTAGCTAATCCAAGCTTGTAACAAACTCCCTAATAAGTCCCGGGGGTGACTATGCCTCCTCTAGAACAGGGTAGTGTAATATGTCTGGAGTAACATAGAGTACGGGTATCTATCAATTGATTCGAATGTATACGCAAATTCCGCTTGCGTCGTATGTTACGTCATACAACACTATGCTATTTTTATCATTTGAAATAACAGCGTAATTGCAACTGTTGTATCTTGCTGAATGAATAGCAGCGGGGAAACATTCTGCTTTTGGATCAGCACAAATCATCGTGATGCTCTCTGTATTACTTGTACTTCAGTCAAGAAAGATAAATAAAACCTTTTACGCTTCAAGAGCGTGCACCCCTTATTCAAGGGAGGAAATACAGTTTCCATGTTGCTTATGACTTGTGCCACAGAGTTCCTGAGCATTAAGTGAAAGATAAAAAAAAAATTGAATTCAAACCACATAAATCAACAAATTATGAAGAAAACGCTACCTGTACTTGTGGAAGTTCCTTCCGTACCAATCATTCCCTCAGAAGGACTCAGCTTCACCTTTTCCTCTTCTGGCATCTGAAAATGTAAACTTTTATCAAATTTTACAAACGTTCATAGCGCCCAAAAGGCCGAACAACCTGCCTACACAACTTTGTATACAACCTCGAACTTCACTTCCACCAATTCGAGGTACACACCCACCTTTGGCTTTCCCGAAGTTTCTGGTGATACGGCCACAGCCGGCACCTCCGACGGCAGAGACACAGAAGGTGGCCTGATACCGGAAGATGTAGATGTCCCTCCAGCGGCCAACGATGAACTAGTAGTACTACTACCAGCTGGAGGTTGAAGCTCCCGCTCAGGCTCCGGCTTCTGTTGGTGCTTCCCTTCTTGTTGCTCTTGCTTTTGATGCTGCACACTGGCTGTGTCAAGTGATGCACCTACATTGACATCGAATTACACATAAATATGGTGGATGGGAGACCCACACAAGTACCACACCAAGATTACGATACAGACACACTGACCAGATTTGAAGTTTTCATGCCCTTATTTTCTTTTCACGTATAATTCAAGGGTTGTGAGTTGTGGAAAACAATGTGTTTCATCCACACCACTTACTCGTCAAGATATGAGCGCTACAATTTTTTAGTCTTCGGCATGTAACCTACGTTGTTCGGATTAACGTGTTAGCCTATTACCTAGCTTACGCGATGGGGTTCAGTGACACCACTATTTTCGTTTTCTCAAGCTTATTTCTAAAAATACCACACCTTCCGCCTGCTTCACACTGTGAGTCTCCGTTCCCTGCGCTTGCGTCAATTTCACTTGCACCCCCGCGCCAGGATGGCCGACGAACACCGGTGGATTATGCTGCTTTAGCAGCTGCAACGCTGTGGCAGCAGAACTGCTGCCAACCAGTCGGGAGGCAGCAGGTGCTGTCTGCTCCCTCTTGCATTCACTCATGATAGATTCGATCAAGGGACCCATCCGCTGCCGCATCTGCTCTTCGGAAGCGTGCTAAAGCAGAAATCAATAAAATCAACAAATCAATAGAATGTCAGCTAGAGTATTCACCGCCCGCCAAATCAGTGTTATGCGCATCCCGCTACGTAGGCAGTTAATCCGCAGCAGTGCCTTACAGTTTACTCGTACACAAGTTGTAATTAAGGTATCAATACGGTGGCTAGAAATACAGTTAGAACCGTAGGACTTACGCAGGCACATTAAGAATATAGCTTAATATAACAGACCGTTAACACAAACTCTAGAGCAAACAGTCGGTGATACAAGAGGACACAAACACAAACCACGAAAGTCAAACAAAAGTCAATAAGTATTTATATCGTGAAAAAGAGTTTAAAGTTGAAGTTTTTGGTTCTTTTTTATAACGCGCAAAAAGTGAACAATTCTTTATGTATATAATGGCGTACTGTCGTGCTCGACAAAATTCAGAAACAGCAAAACTAGACCGATTGATCCCTTTAAAAATCAATATGCTAAAAACTCAGCATTTTATAATTTTAAGAAATAGAACGTTAAAACAGCAGAACCAAAAAATGCGGCGTCAGACTTGTTCAAATACTTGCTTAACTAATGCAAATAGACCCTGCACAAAAGTGTAACTATTTGTAATTATAAGAAGTCATAAGTTCACAATAGAGTTTCGTGTGCATGCTCTGCCAATCGTTGGAATAAAGTAATTATTACTAGAACATAAAACTGAAGTACAACTAGAAAGCGTTTGAAATTTTCTACGATTGTCTGTCACCGACACAGGTGTCCGCATTTTTTGGTTCTGCTTGTTTTAACGTTCTATTTCTTAAAATTATAAAATGCTGAGTTTTTAGCATATCGATTTTTAAAGGGATCAATCGGTCTAGTTTTGCTGTTTCTGAATTTTGTCGAGCACGACAGTACGCCATTATATACATAAAGAATTGTTCACTTTTTGCGCGTTATAAAAAAGAACCAAAAACTTCAACTTTAAACTCTTTTTCACGATATAAAAATTGGCCTCTTTTTGCAGCTATTTCTTAAATATCATTCATTGAAGAATGAGTACAATTTGTTCGGGACCACAGCTACGACCCAGCGTAGCGTAAATGGAGCAATGCTCAGCTTTCAGACTTTACTTTATAATTTGGGAAAGACCACCCACTTTTTGAAGTTAACTTAGTCTATGATAATGATAGTGGAATAAACACGTTGATTATTTAAAAAAAATTCTGTGAAACTAGTAGATATGCAATCCTGAAGCCGAAAGCTGCATTTCATACTGTAATTCATACATTACCAAATGCTTTTCACCGAAGAAAATTTGATGACTGGATAGTGACCATTTGATGACGGTGTCGACCTTGTCACAAAGGGGTCACCGAAAGGCTGCCCAAACAAAAAGGTGAACCGTCCCAAACTGGGTTCGTCCATTTCCTATGTTAGACCCCCAGATCGGAACGTTTGGCAAATTGACAAAGAGAAACAAAGACAATTTCCAACAGCTCGAAAAAATCTCTTTACGTACGAAGGTAAACCCATTTGGTGACGGTTCACGATTTTTTCATGGTCTAGCCCATTCGGTGACCAAGGTGCATCGAAAACCGTCGCTAATTGGTCACGGCAGTCACAACTGGTCACCAAACTGTCACCAACCAGTCTAGCTTTGCCAAACGCTTTCACATTTCACATTTCATCTTTAATCACAATACTCAAGAGTATAAAACACTTGAGACATTCGATCATTATTGCATTAGGTTTTCGATCCGTAATTCCTGCAAGAAATACCGGAAGAACAAAAAAGTTTAGTAGTAGGGTCCTACAATTAGTACGGTTCTATCGTACTCCTAATCTACAGTTACATACTAACACAATATTTTGATCTAATAATAAGTCGTTTTTATTTTATTTTAAAATTAAGCATTAACATTAGTATTAGCATTATTAATATGTATAAACATTGTACAAATTAAGTACAATAGATATATGGATATGGTCATCGTTTTCAAGGCACCTTCTGATTTACACAAAATCTCTCCCACAAGATTGCAATGCTGCGTGAACACAAAGAACGATCAGATTAGAGGGCGCCCGCAGTATACCTCGCAAGAGAATGAGACGCTATATAGGCTGTCGCGCAGCAAAACACCTGTCGTTTTGCTGGCAAGCTGTTGGTCTGCCAAAACCTTGTCCACATACCCATATATATATACATATATATATACAAAAAAACTTGGGACGACACTCAAAATTTAAAATAATTGCCTTCAAACTTAACCGATTTGAAATATTGTTTTTGGAGAAGTTAAAACAAGTTAGCGGAATATGTATTAGAATGCTACTCGGTAGTTTAGTCGAATGATTGTCTAGTTATTTAATTAAACATCCCCTCTTTGCACGTTTGACCCCCCATAAAGAACCAAAAAGAGCTATCTCGCTCCGCTCGCTAGCCCCGATTCAAATTATTCAACGTATTCAAACGATTTAAACGTATTCAAATGCCAACCTTGGCCTCCGCCGAGATGACCTCTCTGGGCTGAACAACGGGCTTTTTCTTCTTTTTCGGTGGTTCCTCTTTGACTTGCTGCAAATTATATCAATATTTAAAAAAAAATTCAGCAACTATTGTTCATAGCCCCAACCAACTGACATACAACAATTTTACAGCGGTGTTACATGTGCCTACGAAACATATTCAGAACAACTTTATTTGCATGTAGTATAGGCAAAGTTAAGGGTATATCCTCCTCATTGATTAATATCCAAACATATTGGCATACGTTGTTTATAATGCACCATCTTGGTAGCATATTGCTTCCACTGACTTAGGGCACATACAATATGTGGTAATGCAATCTTCTTTCACGAACCAAGTGTGATACCGAGTAAAACTTAGCAGGAAACAAAAAAGTAACTATAGATACAGAAGTACATCAAGCACTCGTTTGTCATTTGTACTTGTCTTGTCAAGTCTTGGACTTGAATTGACAAGGCTGCAAAATTTAAAATCAATATGTATTTATTATAATATTATTTAATATAAAACCAATAAAAACAATCTAACCGTATCATCATCAGGGATTTCCAAATGCGCATCCGTATAATCGTCTTTCTTCACCAAAAGACGCTGGCAGAGGACACGCTTTAGCCGCTGTAGATAGAGGATTTCCTGCAACAAAATGGGGTAAAATAAATATAATGTGAATACCATTTATTCACACATATAAAAAACCATCACACGGATAACTGAGCGGTTCCACGGGTCCGCGCTCTTCATCGTGTCCGTAATCCCGACGCCGACTTACGAAACATACAAACGAGTATATTTTGTCCCAATTGTAAGCGCTCAATAAAATATGAGAAAGGGATGGACACACTTCTAGGCGACTTCACAATAACACCAATCACCAATAATAGTCCCCTTTTTTTAGTATAATATATTTACTTCTCTTCGAAGTTTCACTGGATAACCAACTATAACTATCAATTTTCCTCCGCGAGATTGAAAATAGACATACTAAAACATCGCGATATTTCCCGGAAGAAAAGCGAAAAACTGATTTTTTGAAAATTATACGCAAAGCACTAAAAATCGAGCAGTACAAAAACCTTTTCAATCGACAAATAGAATACTGCTCGTTTTTTTAGTCTATTTGTAGTGGTTTAGTGGTAATGTGTCTATTTTGAATGATATATGATCTTATAGAGTTACATGCAACATCAGTTGTAAATTCACTACAACCAGCTTGTTCTTCACCACTGGAAACTAACACACACAACTTGTTACGCCTATTCAAATTCAAAACAAAGTGATTTTGGATTACACAGCCATGGCGAAGGATACATAACCCTAGCTTACAAAATAACAAACCACACAATTTGCCATAAGCTAAACTATAATTCGGTACATGAAATCAATGACTTGAAAGTTATTATGGACACCACTGAAGTAACTTCATACAATACTATTCCGTGTTTCTCACTACTCGTCGCATATTTTTCCCTCTTATTAACCAATGCCTCAACATTACAGTAAACATGTCGTATTAATTAACCATTCAACTTAAAAATAGAAACATCAAAAATCCACAAACCACTCACTTTCTTCACATGGTAGACCCTGTTCATCAGCATATTATTGCTCTCCTTCACGTAATTGTACTTTTCTTCCAGTAAACTCTTCTTCAACTCGTAGTTGTCCGACTGAAAGTTAAAGAAATTATAAAACGCATGCAAACCATGTTAATTTGTACTTTTCCATGCTAATTCATACTGTATTTTTTGTTTACTCCAAAATGTCGATCCCGAACGATGAATTTTATGGTTTCCTTTCGGAAATTCAATCCCGAAAGCGCCCTAAACGTAAACGCATCAAATTGTGCATTCTTGAATATTTCAATCAAGAACATCTTCATGTTTCAAAGGGTGAACTAAAGCTGCCGAAACAATGCGCTTTGCTATGACATTTTCGCTGTCAAGTTCTTAGTGGTTAATATGTGCTCTTTTAGTCTGCTAACCGAAATACTGTTCTAATCTAGCATGAGTGCATAATGCACATGTTCGCGGACAATTCAGACAAACAAATCTAGTCATAAATAACCACAACAAGGATAGTTGACCGTCTAATTATCCGAATTATTAACGTAGAGAGGTTATATTGATAATTGCTAGCATAAAAATGTGAAGGAAGCTTAATAGAAAGCAAAACGAAAACTTATAGAAACTCTTAACGTATCAACCAACCTTCTCATCAGCTGTCAACACATAAGGAGTCTAACATACAAATACAACATGTTAACAGAAAGCTATGGGCTCTTCATAACCAAACAAGATACGAGCATAAGAAAATATAATAAAAAACAATCAAACTACAAATCACAATCAAACTACAAACCACAATCCAACTACAAATCAAAGGATCAACCAACCAACCTTTGCACCATTCTCATCAGCCGACGACGTAGAAGGAGCTGACCCTTCTAATACTTGTCGATGTTCCATGTCCACTCACTTACGCAGTAGTAGACTACAAACCCAACACTTCGCTATTCTGAAACACAACAAAATCAATAAATCAATAAGCGTACTCCCGGTAATCGATAAACTGTTTCGGTGAAGTTTGAGAGCCCATCACTGCAAAAGTCATTCGCACTGAGAATATACTATACACCTTTCAATGCTCTATCACGATCATCACAAAACGTAAATATAAAAGTGTCAAAGAACACCTTTCATATACATAAAAGGCAATAATTCAGCTAATCAATATTTATTAATATATAAAAATTGGGGAAAGAAATCGATTGCAGTTTATATTCCAAGTCAAGTGGTACCTAATGGTGGGAAACAAATAAACAATCGTCGAGCACAACTGGGGACATTTGGATCAGATTTGCGTGATCAACAAACTGCGTAAAATCTAATTTCATATAAAAACTCCAGCTCTCCCATCACGAAAAGCAAGCCCAATGTTCCAAAAATTCATTCTAGAACCTCAAGGTCCAGATATAAAAAGTCATCGTAGTTATATGTACATCAGAATCAGTAGTGCTAGTGTTTTTGATACAAAAACACAAAAATTATAGATGCGCTTTAAAAAAAAACATTCGCAAAACAAGAAACCGGTCATAAGGAACCACTATGCGAGAAAAAAGTCTAGGGGGCGAAATCAGCATTCACCTATTCACCACCAAAAAAACGACTATTTGACTTCAAAATCCTGAAGTCATATTCACCACTCGAGTCCCTCAGGAAACAATTCACAGGGGACAGAAAACAGCATTCAAACTTGAAAGCTGCACGAAAACCACAGAATTTCCAACTCTGTAAAACGAGTGGTGAATGCGGCATATGGAGACCAATAGAGGTTTGGTCTGGGTGTAAAGTATCTAGGTGAATATTGAATACGACCACCGACTAACACAACGAGACGAGACGGAGCTGGGAATGAGCATATTCCAAAACTTCAACAAGGAGGAAACTTCGCGCAAGAACAGCAGTGCCAATTGCCAACACAAAGCGGCGGCCCCATTTTTCACTTTCCTAGAACACATCGCTATCTCTGATTAATAACTTAAGATATGTTTCCAACTTGTACTCTTATACAGTCACGAAAGTTCGCCTTCGCGCAGTCGCCGCGCAAAAACGGGTGTGCCAACACGAAGCGGCGAAAGCCTGTTTTGCCTACTTGGTAGAAATACTTACTTCACTGATCAATAACTTAATAAATTCCCAACTCCGTTCCGCCTAATCATATAGATCAACACTGTGCAAGCTACGAACATTATATGGACAAAATCCTATAAGGATCAGAGAACGCACAACTATGACTACTAACATCAATTAACACGAAGACAAAGAAACAAAACAACAAAATAGGTCACAACAATAAAGCGCATGCTAATTATCCATTATCCATTATCCCCACTAAAACATGGGGCGCCCTATACAACTAAGGCAAATAGTTATTAATAACGAATAAATCTACATCTATACTACATTTGCAAATAGATTCAAAGATAAATAAATACAAACCTTATGAGCGGATATAAATATATAAATTAAATAAAAGTTTTAGGAACAAACCAAAAACACTACAAACTACAAATGGATGGCTAACTGTCTAAATTGCCTACTAACAATGTCACAAGCACACACACAATGACTTAGGAATCGAATAAAGGAAAAAATAAACTTAAATAACGATTTGTATTTCAAAAAAAAAAAACTTTCTAAAACGAAAGGAGACTTGGATGTGCTCTAAAGATGGGCCATAAATTAGCACACAATATAAGAAGCCAACATTGGGGTATAAATTAGCATATGATATTCGTCCTCACCTCAAAACTCAGACGTAAAAAAGAACAGAAAAAACGTCATACCTTCAACATTCAACATCAAATCAAGTGTCAGAACGAGTAGCAAAACAAATTTCCTGCTTACTTAACAAAGACAAAAAAACCACTAAAACAATAACCATTTCAGTATTCACAGGAGAAACGTGTAGTATATGAACAACCTATTTTAACAAATCTATAGAGAAACACATGGGATCAAGAGAAAAGCTTAACAAAGATAAAACAGAGAGAACCGCTTTTGCAATACAAGCTCAATTTTAGTCAATAACAATACGAGGCATGCCACGTTCAGGTTCAGTATATAGTCTTATTTCAATTTTCGATTCATTCACCTTGGACCTTTTACATTTTGTAATCTACAACGCCAGGGGCAGTATTAAAGAAAAACATGAAATTCTAGCTAATACAAATAAAATTTCCGAAAACGAATAGTCATGACATTAAAATATTCACAAAAAGCGGCAAACCTGATCCCAATCAATAGTAAATTTAGTAAATGATCAACCGACCCAGGTTCGAGGTTCAGGCCTATCCAGATGAAGGGCTTGCCACTCCTCCTCCTGCTCACTTATCCTGCCATATGAGTGCCAAGCCGAGTTTGCTCAAGCTGACGCTCAACCTATAATAAAAAAATTTTTAGGATGAATAAAAAATGAGAAAATGCCAAAGGCAAGGTCCGGTGTCCGGCCATTTCACAAAAACTCCAATTATGCCACCGATAAAAAAACGCATTTGTAAGTTCAATGACACAATGAAACAAATAAAAACACCAGGCAAAAAGAAACTCATCGACTGGGGCTCAGTTCTCCGATCGCAAAAGCGATATCATATATCAATATCACAAATGCGAAAGTAAGATTCTAGGTACTGTTCAACTGTTCTACTTATCTACCGTAACCATGACACAATTTCCCTTAAGACTAGTTATAATAATCGTAATAACGCACAAAGACAATCAAAGAAAGCAACGTGCAGTTTGTGTTATAAAATAGACATAAACGTAAAGAATCTAATTCCAACAAACCTGCTCAAGTTCCCTCATCAGGCAGCTATACTGGGTGGCGGGATCCAAAACGGACATCTGTCTTGAGGCAATCAATAGTTCAACTCGCAACTGTTCCGCCTCAACAGAGGATTGGGCGGTGGACGTCTCGGTGAGGCGCTCCTGAATGCAACAGTTGTATTCATTTTATACATCTGAAGCCATATTCATCGCTCCCATTCCCTCGCGGAAATATTCCCTGTGGACAGAAAATAGCATTCTAATGTGAGACACGCAGAGAAAAAGACGGGGAATTCCCCGTGGGGAATTGAGTGGCCAATATGGCCCCAGTATTTCTTGTTCTAGGTTCTAGTATTACACAAAAGACCTCAGCAGCAGAAGAAAGTGAACGCGTCCAGCTTGCGAGTTTAGTTACAAGCGATGAGTAAACATCGTGAAATGAACAAAACTACAACGCAACGTGACTACGGCTAATATCACGGAAAAAAAACGGAAACTACCTCAATCTACAGACTACAAAAAACGCAGACAAGTCCTACCTTAACATCGACAATCTTATCCAGCGCTTGTGCGACAAAGTTCTGCGCGTCCTGCGGCGTATTCAGGGGGCAGATCACTCGCGGGAGTCGGTCCAGATTTACCGACGTCGGTTTAAGGTCTTCACGTACGAGCACTGAAAGGTGAGATTTTAATAAATATACCTCAAAAAAGTACATAACATCACGGGTCATCAGTATTTATAGAAGAAAGTTTGTAGCAGCACACCAATCACCAATGTATTGAAGCATATAGTCACTCAGAAATTTAGCGATAAACGAGTGGCAGTTTTTTGTGTGTGTTGTGAAGCGCAATGTTTCAGATACAAGTAATAATAAAAGCGTGCATATTTTATACTCGATCATAACCAGCTCTTCTTATACTCTTACCATGTTTCTGTATAGCCGGGGTGGAGAGTGGTTGCCTGATGGCATGTTGCACAGTCATTGTCGAGCAAACGGACTGCACGGTTGCCGTGCGTGACGCCTCCGACACATTGGCGCCAGTTCCGGTGCACATGGTACGAACCTACAATGAAATGGAATATGTAAGTGCTAAGTGCTGACGAATGATAATACACCATAATACCGTACTTAAACGAGGTGACCCGCCAATATTTACTACTCCATTTTCTTAGTACTTCATTAGTATACCTTAGTATCCATTAGTATCCTACTACTCCATTAGTATACATTTCCGTATTATACAACTTCAGATAAATATTTAATACAACTATTTCCTGAATATATTACGACTTAGATTAGTATTCAGTTCCTGTTTTTTTCTCTTTTTCTTTTAGATTACTGTATCGATGGGCAGTCTAAAGACGGCTCAGCAACTCTCAGCAACTAACTGCCGGCTGTACACTTATACATTAGATACTGCATACTTATACCCTCACGGAAAAATACATCTCCTGCAGCCTCGAGCTCACAAAGTATTACGTAGACGCCTCAGAAAGACCGTAAAGAGTCTAGCACCCTCCAGGCACACAATTTCAGCGGAGAGGGCATGTCTCATTTAAAAGCGAGACTTAATCCACCAAGGCAATAAGATAGGGTAAAGCGGTAAAGGACGGAAAACACAAAATTCCTACCGTTGTCACGACCGCCGCACCATCAATACTCTTAGTCCTCGATCGCATGGGAATAGGTGCGTGCGATTGCGTCGCAATATCGCCCAGCGCCCACCTGTGATAATAGTAAATCATAAAGTTTCAAGAAAAGCCTAAACTCGACACGACAGAGTTCTGTTGCTGGACTTCTGAGGCCGTATTCGCCAACACGCAGGGAGAACTACCTGGCCTCCCCGGGGAGCCAAAAAGTGCGTGGAGAGTGCGGAAGCAGGAGATTCAAAGCGCTCGTGTCCCTAGGGAGGGCTCCACGTGTGTTGGATAACACGGCCTCAGAACCAACGAACTCAATAAGTAGCAAACATAAGTGCGCAATGCCACTCACTGTCCAGCAAACTTCATAAGTTAAGTGAAATACATCTTCAAAACTACATATACCTAAGTAAAGCGGGACACGGAAAAATAATAGTAGAACACAACGGCGTGTATACAAATAAGCCCTTAAAGTGCTCTTAAAGCGAAATACCACCCGGTTTGGGGTTTTTTCACCAAAAATAGTTTGAAAAAAGTTATAAACGAAAAAAATAAATAAAAACAAAAACAAATAAGTGCATCTTGCACAAAAATGTTCTCAAACAACCATATTTTGCGATTTTGTATGGGAAAATTCGCTTTAGGCGATTTGCCGATTTTAATACTAGCACGGCCCTGGAAAAATCGAGGGATGGCCTTTTCAAATTATAACGCACTCCGCAGCATCCAAATGACGAAATGTTGACAAAATATTTTGAATTTGGCTAGTAAAATTCCAAAAACACACGGTTTAAAAACGGTGGTCAACGCACGGTTGTTTATTCCTCCTCTTTTTGTATTTTTTTGTTGAGACCGACCGCTAATTCGCTTTAAAGCGAAATTAGAGATATAACGGCCAAAGGGCCAAACGGCCGGTTTTTGAAACCTTAATGATAAACAACTGCATTCCTGTGTATTTATTCACAGTGGTGCAGATTTCTTCTATTCTAATCATACGCATTTGCACAAAATTCATGCGAATGCAGTTATCCAAAGTGCGTTTAAAAAACCGGCTGTTCTACCGCTTTAATGATTTTACAACTTACATCGCATCTTCATTGTGGCTGTTACGTACGCTGTAAGTTGACGGGATTGGCGGCAACTCAATTGACCGTGCAACCAGAGCTTCGGTTCTTCTGAAATAGCAAAATTACATATCGATGCTACGTCACAACTCACAACTCGCGTATGCTCCCTAAGTCCCTAATCATTACAGCACCCTAAGTCCCTAATCATTACAGCTCCCTAAGCCCCTAAACACTACAGCTCTATAAGCCCCTAATCATTACAGATCCCTAAGTCCCTAATCATTACAGCTCCCAAAGTCCCTAAATTAAATCACTACAGCGAACCACATGGTCCTACAAGTCCCCGATGTGGTCTTTTATATTGCCATATTTATTTATGGACTTTTCCTCTCCCTCTCCCTCTCCCTCTCCCACTATTCAGTACCACAAAACTAAAAGACGAATAAACTCACACTGGGTATCGATCGTCGAGGACACTGCTGGCCACAGTATATGAGACGTGTCCCATCGAGTCCTCGCCATCATCCTCCTCCATGCTCATGGCCAGACGGCTGAAATTGAAATGCAGGATAATTAGAATAATTACTCAAAAGAACAAATATGTGCTCAATAATCAAGATGGGATTATACAATTCCATGTAGAAAAGGAATATATACGTGTTGACAGTCGTTCTCCTTCTTCAGTATACACCCAAGGAAATGCACACGCATACAACAACCAAGTAAACACGTTCCCTCGTTCCGCTTAACAGACAATGTCACATGCATAATGTTCAAAGTTTCAAAGTGGAGACAAAGTGGTTCAAAGAGGACACTAATGTATGACAAATGGAACAATGCGTACTTATCCAGTGCACAGAAGGCACCAAATCTCCAAACAACTCAAAATTTTATACATAAGTTGCAATTTTGAACTTACTTCATAATCTCCGCCTTTCTAATCTCCAGCTGTTCCACATCAACATGATCCGGGTCGGCTGGGGCAGGCGCCTCGCCGCCCTTCTCCCCCTCTCCTACGGGGGCGTTGTTCATATGGGGCTCCTGTGGAGGTGGCATGGGCTGTGGGGGCAGGGGTGCGGGCACACATCCGCCTTGAGTCCAAAAGAGTGTGCCGTCGGGCATCGCTGTCGGGACTTCATACAATGGAGCACCAGGTGGATGTCCACTAAAAAAAGTTAAATAAAACCGAATGAATGAAAAGAAACCGAATGAAACGAAACCATCAAACTACATGCATACATGATGCTACAACCTACTACATCTAGATCTAGTGCAGAAGCATGGTATAGGTATATTTTGTAATCGGAAGAACCATTACGTATATGAAGCACAAGTAAGAAAATACTAAAAACACCTTAGATAGACACTCAAGGAATACCCGGAACGCAGGTCACACTTAATTTACCAGTGAAATAACGTCAGTAACCAAGTTGCCCAAATAAAAGACAAAAACTCACGTCGGAATCCAAGTCACCGGTTGTTGCATCGGTTGCATGATGATCTGTCCTGGGGGAGGCGGTCCTTGTGTAGGATGCGGGGGTGGGGCCCCAGGGTTCCACATCAAACCGGGCCCCATTACGAGCTGGGCGTTGGGCGGCGGCCGGGCGACTTGCTGAATGGACGATTATAATGACTATGAATACCTTTCCTACTACGAGCCGTACGAGCACCACCTGTCCGATCGCTCTGTACAATCTGTCCAAAAATAAAAAAAAAACTGAGCCTGGGAAGGGGAAGCGGTAAATAGTATGGAAAGTAAAAAAACTCACCACTAAAACCTGTTGTGGTGCGCCCATATTCCCTGGGGCGCCTGGGGGCGGAGGTAGCTGCCCAGGATTCATCTAGAAAAAAAAACAATCAAAATTATGAAGAGTAAGAATCAAAATCAACATCGCTGTTCTTGATCTATTCCACCCAAAACAACCCTCCATTACTAAAAATTCTCCTAATTTCAGCCAAACAAAACAACCCAAACTTAATGAGATGGCTGAATAGTACCTGTCCAAACACATGATAAATCGTATCATGATGATTGTGTACCTGCTGATTGGTAGGCGGTAGCTCCTGTAGCACTTGGATTGGACCGTGCGGATGCACCGGCATAACCGGCACCATTGGGACGCCCATCTCGTTGACTGCAATTACAATATTTGGATTTTTTTACATCTTAGGGTTCCTTTTGGTCATTTACAAAATTCACGTTTTTGCCTCTCTTTTTTTTGCCTCATCTATCGACTAATAAATATTTATTAATTAAAGAGCTAATTCATTCCCATACAAACCAGCAATCAGTATAACAAAGTGCAAAGAAAGTGAAGTGCGTCTGCTTCAATCCGTCATTTGGTAATGTGTGTGTGTGTAGTGTAGTGAGTTAGGCAATGTTTTTTTCCACGAAAGTCGATAAAGAGATTCCCTATTCCAATGTATTATATTGTGTTATAATATTGTTGTATTATATTGCGTTATAATATTGTTGTATTATATTGTGCTATAATATGGTTGTATTATATTGCAATGTATTATAATATATTACAATGTAATAGTCTGAAAACATTACGAACTAAGCACATCTTCATCTAGAATATCCTCGTCAAACCGCAACCACCTACCGATCGTATTTCCCTTATGATCCACGAGTCAAACCGCAACCACCTACCGATCGTATTTCCCTTATGATCCACGAGTACTGCCTGCGGGGGTGGCGGGGGAGGTGCCTGCATTTGTGGGGGCATCTGATGAGCACCCGGGGGAGGCGGAGGCGGATTAGTGAAGGGACCGACGAGCAGCTGGGACAGCGGAGCGCCTTGGAAGTTCTAAATATACTAAAATGCAAATGTCTCAAAGATCAGCACCAGTTTTTTTATAGTTATTTTTGACGCGAATTTTGTTATTTGTTTATATCATCTAATTTTGCGTTTTGAGCCTTCAGCCTTTTCATAAAATAATGTCCTCATCACAATCCACATCGCCACAAACACATGAAAAATAATAACTGATGGTAACGAGCGAGTGTTTTATTGGTCACACGCAACGCAACAACTCACGCGCCTTTCTCCAAATTATCAAAAGAAGCGTATACAGATTATATACTAACTCTAAAGAAAGTACATCAATATAAATAGAAAATAAACAAACCGTCTTAGGCGGCATCGGCATACCAGTACAATGGATGGGTCGGAGTTCTGATCGCGAGTGTGCAAATGTACAGGTGGCACCCCTGGGGCACAGTCGTCCCATCGCTGTCTCCCTAGAAAGATAGGATTGTATTTCTACACGATTGCATATTACCGCCAATAAATACGAAAGGGAAGGAACTAGAAACTCACTCATTTTATCTAACAAATAAACAAATAACTGGGTAGCCTTGTTAAAAGAATAATTCTTGTCGGAATAAATACCGTTTTCACAATATGGGTTATTTCAAAGCACACGCACAGAACGAAATACAAAACGAGAAAGAAAACCAACTTGCACATCCTAGTCTTGAAGCCTCGCGTCGCTTGGTTCATCACCCTTGCAATTGGCATATCAGCTCGCGAACTTGGCCCGTTCAGTTTGCGCGACGCCGTCTCGTTGTGACGCCGCTCATTTCTAAAGTAATAGATAATAATCGTGAATAATATTTAAATTACCACGGACCAGAGACATATTCACCACACAATTCCCCATGGGGAACTCAGCGAGAAAGAGATAATTTATAATAGAGAAAAAGAAATAGAAGAGGGCGTTCTTTACTTCTCAATCACGCTTCAACACGGTGGCAGTTGGCAAAAAAAAGTAAAATAACCTTCAAAAAGTCCGCAATCACTAATTCTAATACTACCTCTTGGCCACAAATTCAGCATGTGTGCTGAGCAGGTCGTCCATCGATGAGAGATACGATGCAAGATCTTCCCACGACAGCTCTGCACATATAAAAGTTTAAAAAAAATGCTTCCACAAAGCGACGAACGTCAAATTTGCTACAGAATCAATTCTCATATGATACACTACAGAAAGCTCAAGCCAACTAACTGTGGCAAACAAACGCAAAACATTAAAAGAAGAAAGAAACCAAGAATAGGTAGGTAATGAATTAGGTCCGCATCTCAAAATTTTGGGGAGGTGATTTGGACTAATTTGCATATAACGCATGACGGATTGGGAGTTGATTTGGACTAATTTGCATACAACACATCACGGATCGGGAGGTGACCGCCCGCATTTGGCGGGGTGTATTATGCTATGACTCACCCTGTGGATTCGCTGGCGCATCGCAAAACTTCTGGATTTGTCGTACCGCTGCTACCAATCCAGGTCTCGGTATCTTACATGCCGAAGCTCGCAACTCGTCGATTCCCTGTGCAAAGGATTGCGGCGATTGCAGTTTATCTAAAAATTAAAATTATATTTACGTAGTTTAGGTAGCATATAAACATATGCACCCAAAACGCTTTAATCATTTTCGGAAACTGATCAACTGATCATTAGAGTAAAAAAAATGCATCCGAATCTCGGTGAAAAATACATAAAAGGACAATGTTTCACAACATATTTAATGCAACACAACCTCATCTGCGGTATATTTGAAAAATCTTCAGTTTTGTATCACATCGTGTTGGCGCATAAAAAATATAAATCTAGTCTCTCGTGCAAGCACGTTATGCTAACTCACAAACCACCCACCAATAATACTCTGCATATGGCTTCTATGCTGCTGATCTCCATATAGAAGAGCACTCCACTGATCGGGCGATATCCGAAGCCCGGTTTCGATTGCCATACCAACAATCTGAGCATCGTGTTCGCGTCGGAGGTTTTCGTAGGTTCTGAAGCAAGCAGGACATCATCTCATACGTAAGTGTGGGTTTATTTATAATTTATATCAGCTTGCTACGATACTAAAATGACATTGTAAGAGCTGGTCCAGGACGAATGTGGGATATAAACTCTTATTATTATGTAATGTTTTATGCAGCATTTTGTTCTTTTCAATTTTTTATATAGATGGCTTGACACGGATAGGGGTCTAAAATGTTTTTCCACATTTTTAATGCGATGGTTGGCTTTTTACACCCAAAAAAATCATACATATGTATACCTCCAATGAAATGTTATAACTAAGCTAAGCCAATCACCGCACTAAAAATATGTAGAAAAACACGAGTGTGCAACATTCATATAAAAACGCACATGACGATATAGTATATGATAATCATAAAAAAAAACAATAAACATACCTGAATTCCTCCTTTAATTGCATAAGCGAGCTCTCCCCGTCACGTTTCATCACATTAAAACATGAAGCCCGGTATAGAAGTTGTACTACGTGACCAACACACGTTTTGGAGACCTGAAAACTTTAAGGGAATATATCACGGTTCACAATTAATGTAAATTTATTTGAAAAGCGGCAGAGCATTAAACACCCACTGTTTTTGTTTTAAATATCTGACCTGTGGATAGTCTTCAACCAGTGTTTGCACCACATACATTACCAGCGTCTTTCTCGCAATCAAAGCGCCTTTCCCAAGCGTTAGCAAGATCAGTTTCAGAACGTCCTCTTGCATGGCTGAAATAGTCACATTGTAAGTTACCGGATAAAAACTAAATCATCATAGACACATTTCTGTCCGTTTCAAAGTTGCAAATACAAACTAATCAAGGTTCAGTTCACAGTCCCTATCCCTAGTTCAAAAGCAAAGCATGCTATGCCACAGGTTCAATTATCCCTGCTAGCACGGGTCTAGATAGTACAGCTAGGGCTAACTATTAACACGGAAAAAACCCCATACCTGGTCCAAGAAACTGGCAGCCACGTGCTCGTACCGCTGTCCAGAGCTGAGTGCTAACATTGCTACCACTCTGCTGACTGAGCAGTAGCTCGCTGAGAACACGTTCAGCAACCGTTCGCATAGTTTTCAACGCCTGAGGAGAAGTGGTTTTAATAAGTTGTGTAAGGAAAACACGCATAAAAAGAACAATAGGGTATAATTTCCGTGCGTAAATGCAGATGGTTTGAGGTGGTTTGTTTAGCTTAGTGATAGATTCACTTTAATCGTGTTTCTCTCAAATATGTAAATTTGCAGTTCCTTCCGGAGGTGGTCAAAGCCAATCCGGAGGTGGTGCGTGCGTGTTGTTACGCACCAACTTATACCCAGCATGTTAGCTTCGAATTTCTAATACTAAAATATAGTAAAATGAGTCTTGATGATCACCAACCATACCTTGCATCTACTTTCCTCGTGGAAAATTGGGATACACAGCAAGGAAACGAGTTTCCTTTGCACTGTGCGGCTCAGGATCTAAACGAAACGGATAATTATACAATAGTTCTACATTCAATTATCGCCGCATGAGCTACGGTCGCTACGAAGGGAAGAAAGTACAACTTGTAGGTACAAAAAGGAAAGTGTAATTTGTGTGTAATCCTCAACCAGCAGCAAAAAGTGTAAATATTAAATTAACAATACGCGAAAAAAAAATTTCTCGCTATTGTTCTTTTTCAGAAGAAAGTATGAAATTAAATATATATTCACGCATATATTCCGTGCAAATAGAGCCCTTAGGCCCTTACGTACATCGACACGTAACGTAAAAAGTGCAAAATATTCCATAATACGCCAAAAAATAATACGCCAAAACTAAAAATAATACCTCGCTCCAAACGCTTGCACCACGCTCGGATTCCGTTTGTCTGAGAAAATTGCCCATCGAGATTAAGTGCTTTTCACAACGCTCCAAAACATCACGATCGGGACCTGGAAGCAGAAAAAGGGTTAAAACTTAAACACAGCAAGGGAAGTACAACTATAGGTCAGTACATATACTCCATTTTTTACAGGTCAATAGGTCAATACACATATTCCATTTTTCTGTGTGTACCATTCCCCTGATAAGAGCGCGTAACTTAATGAGAAGCGCGAAAAAGAAAAATAAACAAATACAAAAAAGGCGCGAAACTCTGCACAAACAGTTGAATGAATAGGAAGTTCCTCCCAATAAAAAAGACACCGTTTGAATAATCACTACGATTTTATACAGTTTTTTGAAGCAATTTTTGAAGCAAGTTTTTTGAAGCAATCACGGTCAATATGCACTGTTCGAAACATTCTGTTTTAAACAGTTTTTTGAAGCAATTATCTTCGGCCTACACCCAACACCAAGAAGGAACATTATAAGAAAAATACGAAACTGAGAGCACAAAAATCATAGCATTGTAATATATCAATGAAAAGCCTAGCAAGGTTGAGAATAGACATGGTACACACATAATTGCCAAGTACAAATAATAATAAAGGCTCTAGAAAATTTTGTGAGAAAATTTAGTGGACCTACGTAGTAGCTATCTTTCCTTTCGTGTAAGAGATAACCATACTTTGTGGATACATTATTGATTGATATATATATACAATATACATATTGAGAGAATTAATTTAAACACCTGCACCTTTTGTTTGTTGAAAAGTTTATTTATAATCATTTACTTATTTTACATCCATTTTTATACTCGATTCTACTTTCAGAATTATCCATTTTTGTATAGTATTATTTTTTATGAAAAAAAAACGCACACTCCAAATTCGCTTCTTCAAGAAGCGTTTCCGTCTCCTCAACGAATGATTTGCTGTAGCCAAGGATCGACAAAAGGGCAGTGTTGGTCGGCAAATCCCGAAGCGCGAAACCACAATCAATCTAGATAAATAAATAAATGGTTTACGCCTTAGTGTGTGCTCGTTTATCTACGTATATTTTATCTACGTATATGTCTATGGCTATAGCATTTAGTTTCAAGTAAATAAATCGTCTACTTTTTACGCCTCAGTACGTGTTCATTTATCTACGTCTATGGCTATAGCATATTGCATATACATTCTTGCAAAACGGCAAAAGAGAACACGTCTTTGTTTTCGATAATGAAAGCAAATCAGAAACCGGGATAGCATACGGTAAATTGTCCTGGTAACACTCTACATTCTACTCACCAAAATGCTGTTTCATAATTCTATGTGAAAGCTGATAACGGAGCTGGGAGCTTACAATTAGGTGATACTCTGGGAGCATTCGAGTTGGGCACAATACCGACATTTCGCGAAATAATCAGTTCGAGTTCACTGTTAGCCAGTGTTAGCGCGCTGCGAAATATCCCGCTCACATGAGAGACGCAGTGTCTTGAAAATATATTTTTTTCCGAGGCCCTCTTATTTGTCAACAAGCTCTCGCCCTAGCAACTCGAACTTCGAACGTAATATTTCGCGAAATTTCGACGTTTTGCCCAACTCGAATGCGCCTTCTACTAAAAAATACCATCGAACGATAAAAAGTCAACCGTTTCCGAAATTTTGCATCCCAAACCAAGCCAATAGTAAAGCAAAAGCTTGACCCTACCTGGTCCAGGGGGCAAATCGCCGTCTCTTGCAGAGATCTCACACATGTCCTACAAAGTACATGACCGCAAGGACAAGAAACCGGCTGGCGTACTTCTGAGAAGACCTGAAGAGAGGAACAAAAATGAATGACACTTAAAGCGGTATAACAGTGAGTTTTTGAAACTTGACTGGCTAGTTTTTGTATTCTCATATAGGTTTCAAAAACCGGTCGTTATATCTCGTTAAATTCAAACTAGTTCTAGTTTTGAACTTTACACATAACAGTACATACACATAACAGTACAACGTGCTAATTATATACGTTCTTGGTTCAAGAGCAAGCGGCGACTAATATACCACTCAATCTGAATCTAGTAGTACTAGCAAAAAAAAACTCCATATACAACAGCACAACTGACCTGACTACATAGGGGGCAGCAAAGCACCTCCGACCATGTTTGACCCTGTGCAGACTGTGGCATGACAGCAGAATACCTCGCAGAACATCTACCGACACACCACGACAATTATTGATTGCGTTTAACGATCCCTTCAATCGATAGTACCGTGGTAAATCGAAAAGGCACTGAAAAAAGTGAATATTAAAAAAATAAAGGTAATTTACATAAATCACTAATTCTCACAGCACACTGAAATAATAATTATGGAACAAATACAAAGTGCAAAGAAATGTGTAAAAAGTACAAAATGGAAAAAAGATATCAATATTCAATGGCACAAATAAACCATTTCTTAGCAAAAATTAACAAGGACGGAGTAGTCGCATTTTTTTACTATTTACATCAAATGCATTAAATTCGAAACAATAGTAACGATAACAAATAACAAGGGTAGTAAAACGGTAAACCGGGAACAAAGAAAAAAAAACACAAGCAAGAAAAAAACAAGACTAGCTAGCTAATACACCGAAAAACGATGAACTACGAACCAAAGCTTCCGAAGCGTTGAAAATTATTAGAAACATTTTTAGAAACTTGCTCGATATTACGATACGAAAAGTGAGGGTTGCAAATTCTATGGACCCAATCCCTGTCATTTTTTGTTGCCTGCTTTCATGATTCATGATCGATCACAATTCCCTTGAAAAAAATTGGAAATATAATTAAGGAAAAACCAAAACACCCGTTTGGGATAACGAGAAATGAGCCCCTCAATGAAACTTCTAGTGGTACTATAACAACAAACAATTAAAGCGAAACACCGGCCGCTTTTTGAATTTTGAAACGTATCGTTGACACCATTACTATTATGCAGCTTATGCAAATGAACATAAATTAGAATAAAAAATCGAGCTAAATAAGTAAATTAGCATAAATACGTAAGAATTCATTTGTCCACGATGCCTTTCAAAAACCGGCAGCTATTTCGCTTTAAGCAATGTTGCCGAGGTGGACAGATTCATAATTTGCAAAACAAGCAAAATCATTCGCTAGATTATTCGAATGCTGTGGTTGAAACGACAAACGACGACAATGGAGTAACCGGCCAAGCTGAAAGAAACGTTTGAAAGTTGGAATAGTACAAAAGACATGACGGAATATGGATAATAATTAAAGGGGATACAGCGCGTAGTTTTAGAACGTATTCCTGACGAACGAACATTGTAAAATGTAGAATTCATTATAAACAAATTTCTTTAAAACAAGGTGCGCATTTCATTTCCGGCACAGGTTCACTTACTCCACATACTCCGTGGTTAACTAATAATACACACTAATTAGAAAAATTGCTGACCATTTCTTCCATGATGGCTCCTGTGCAGAACAGAATCTTTGCGTCTGGTTTCATAAGAAGCTTAACTGTTTGTGCAGTCTTCACCAAACATTCATCGGCCAAAAAGGGAGGATCGGCAATTACTAAAATAATTGAAATTAGCATTTTTCAAATTGTATTTTTTTCGGTAATTTGTTTAAATTAAGAACTGATTTTAGCCCGCATCACTGGTAAAATAAAAGTCGCGCGGATATTTGCATACACAACATAGGAAAACAGCGTTCAACGTGCATTTAAAAAAAAACGGTTGTTGTATCGTTTTAAGACTAAACGTGGAGATACCTAAGTCGAACTGTCCTCTGAGCGGCTCTGGAATAGCTAGCGGTTGTTTATAATCATAAGGAATAAATTCAGCAGGGTATTTGACACCGAAACGAGTATCATATTCGAAGAGCTTCAACGAACATTTTTCTGTTTTGAACTCCTGAAAAAGTTGTAAACGATAACCTCTCCAACAGATAATTAAACGTCGTCTCATAATAGTGACCCTAAGGAACTATTTTCAACGAAAGTCCACCGGTCCACCGCTCTAGACTAAGACATTATTTTTTAAGACCGATACTAACTGAGTAATGTGCGGAAGAAAAGCACACCCAGACTGATGAAAAGAATGAAATGGCTTGGAAAGAAATACGTATAAAACATCAACACATATTGTCATAAGACGACATGTCGGGTGGTACGATGCTTTTAATTGTGTCATGTTGGCACCATAATAACTAGTGAGAATTCGAAACATACCTCCATTTGATGAAAATACTGAACCAGGGTTGGTGCCGAAACAACAGCTATTTGTCCTCCGTCAGGTCCAAGAGCGCTAACAGCTTCCTTACACAGGGTAAGAGCTGTAGACTCGGCATACCAAAACTGGGACAGCTGGAAACTGGAAATAGGTTAGGATGCACCAAGTTTCTGTTACTTTTAATTAACGAAAGTCAACAACATTGAATCAAGTCATAAGTCCAAATCCAAAGATTAACGGGCTACCTGCCAATCCTCAGCTACAGGGACTTCGCCCTCCATTTCAAGCCGCTCACGTTCATCCTGTTCCCTGCGAAATTGTTCCAAAATCGCCAAAGTGTCGGCAGGCAGAGAAAGCACATCATCGACGTCGGTCATCGCCTGAATTATCCAAAATTACTTCTCGTAATGCTTCACACAAAAGGACACAGTAGCGGTGAACAAGCAGCTAGAGAAGCATAAACAAGGGGAAACAGCAAACACATCACCACACGATAATGAGCAACAAAACAAAACCAAAAACAAAATTTGCAAAAGCTTTTGATCTGCTTGAACGATAGTATAATGCAAAACCTACGCAAGATCTATGCTAGATTGATGCTTTTTCGACCCGCGCGCGTATTTTTTGCAGCATGTTGTGCTCCAACTACGGTAGTCGGCGCGTAACATACGATAGCTTGTGACCTTAGCAGTAGTCGTTTGTTCATAAAACACGATAGTTACAGCAAAAACATCGTGTAAATCATTTGTTGGTCAAAACAGGACGTGTCATGTGTAACACGAATCAGAGTTGCAAAGTTTTTGCCATGAACTCAAGATGATTTATATCACAAATCATCGTGTTAAGAAGGTGTTGATCAAGGCGTTTGTAAACAATCAACCTTGCACTGGCAAAAAGATAATTTACGATGCTAGGCGAACAAAACGAGTGTTTCTCCCCTACAATCTTGCCGCGTACCCAAAAAATCGCCCAGCCAACCAGACAATGTCAAGCTATCGTCGCGCACTTTTTTCGCGCCGGTATTTCGCCGCACGCCAGCCGACTTTCGTCATTGTTTCTTTATAGTGTATTTATCTCCAGTTTCGCAGGGCCGAAACACCTCAAAAAATCATTCAGCGCGGCTTTCACTTTCCATATAGAAACTCATTGAGAAACTCGCTACAAAAATTGAAGATCAGGGACAAATTTGAATTAGTACACGTATTAGGTACTTGAATGCGAATATCTGTATTAAATTCAAATTTGTCCCTGATTTTCAATTTTTGTAGCGAGTTTCAAATTGTGCTTATGTATGGAAAGTGAAAGCCGCGCTGAATGATTTTTGGGCCAGATTCGCCCTGTTTCGGCCCTGCGAAACTGGAGATAAATACACTATTAGTTGCGGTATTGATTCTTTTGCAAAGACGACACTATGCTACTCTTTGTTCAAAGTGTACTATGGATGAGGCAAGCTAACACTGATCTTCTTAGGTTACCGGTGATAACAAGCCTGTGCTGTGGAAGACGACAAAAATTGACCGTAATAGTGTATTTATCTCCAGTTTCGCAGGGCCGAAACAGGGCGAAACTGGCCCAAAAATCATTCATAGTGTATTTATCTCCAGTTTCGCAGGGCCGAAACACCTCAAAAAATCATTCAGCGCGGCTTTCACTTTCCATATAGAAACTCATTAAAGGATCGCAGTCACTACAAATTCGTATTTTTTATTCGCTTTTCATTAATTGTTCAAGTATGTGAAGAAAACGACGATTCCAGCGCCAAAGTACGGCAAAACGAACTCAGGGAGAGAAATCCCTGTTTATGACTTTTACTTATATACCGTAGTTTATAATTGCCCGTATAGAGTTTCATAATAAATACCCTGCAGTGATAAACCACGCGCCAGGTGTAACACTGCAGGCTGTTCACTCTCCAAGTACCCCTGGCAATTGCATATATGCACCGGCGTCGGTCATTTATCAAAACTCATTCTCATTGATTTCTCTCCCTGAGTTCCATTTTATGTGGATTTTTATGGGCTGCATATTGTTTTATAAATCTGCTTGCTTCTAATAAAAATCGAATAAAAAAGTTGATTTTGAAGTGACTGCCTTCCTTTAAGAAACTCGCTACAAAAATTGAAGATCAGGGACAAATTTGAATTAGTGCACGTATTAGCTACTTGCATGCGAAAATCTGTATTAAATTCAAATTTGTCCCTGATTTTCAATTTTTGTAGCGAGTTTCAAATTGCGCTTATGTATGGAAAGTGAAAGCCGCGCTGAATGATTTTTGGGCCAGATTCGCCCTGTTTCGGCCCTTCGAAACTGGAGATAAATACACTATCGCGCGGCTTTCACTTTCCGTGTATAACAAGGGATGGAAACTCCCTACCATAGCTTGACGATCGGAGTAATCGTGTTGGGACGCGTTACGTGTAGTTTGTAGTCGAAATTTAGGCCAGTCGAAATTTATTTTATGTCAACACCTTTAAATTACAAACTACACGTAACGCGTCCCAACACGATTACTCCGATCGTAAGCTATGGTAGGGAGTTTCCATCCCTTGTTATACATGGAAAGTGAAAGCCGCGCTGAACGATTTTTTGAGGTGTTTCGACCCTGCGAAACTGGAGATAAATACACTATAAGGAGAAGACGAAAAGAATTTTTCTTCAGTTTTTTTTTGTGAATTCGACGATGTCAAGTTACCAAATGACGAGTAAGAGAGAAGTATAAAGAAGCAGCACAGAAAATATATATGACATACTACATACGGATAGTGCTAGAAAACTACAAAGAATCACATACGCTTCTTCGAGCAGACAAATTGTACTTCATTCAGTAAACAATATATGACAAATAAATTAGTATAGGATCCAGGCACTCGCAGTAGGATGTGAAATCAAGCAGTGGTAAATTGATTATCGCATATTTGGCGCTAACGGCAAAGACCACAAATCTATAATCATAATTGTTATTATTAACTCTTTATTCTGTTCCATAAAAAAGTGGACATAAATACAATTGTTGTCCCAAACCATAGCTGTCGTCCCACGTGCGCACAGGTCCAAGATGTGACAGAAATACTGAAAATAAGTCAGATAGTTAATTGACTGCCAGAAAAATCCTATGTCGTCGCCGGCTACAGGTCATTTGGTGATCATATATTAATCATATAGATTTCTCATAAATAAAACATCTTTTACGCTGGCAGATCGTGTCGTGATTCTCCTTTATTCAAGAGAGGTTCAATACAGTGTCAAGCCGCAATTATGAATGATTTGAAAAGCTTCTTACCTCAGAAGTGAGCCACTAAATCTGAACATCGAAAGTC